>CM021107.1:221682652-221741113 GCA_007115665.2 Sequoiadendron giganteum | reverse complement strand
GGGTTGAGGGAATAGGGTTTAAAGGTTGAGGGTTGAGGAATTAAGAGGGTATAGGGGTTGAGAGTTAGGGTTTAAGGGTTGAGGGTTGAGGGATTAGGGTTTAAGGGTTGAGGGTTGAGGGATTAAGAGGGTATAGGGATTGAGGGATTAGGGTTTAAGGGTTGAGGGTTGAGGGTTGAGGGATTAGGGTTTGAGGGTTGAGGGATTAAGAGGGTATAGGGGTTGTGGGATTAGGGTTTAAGGGTTGAGGGTTGAGGGATTAAGAGGGTATAGGGGTTGACCCTCTATCTTTCTCCCACTCTCACCCTTTCACTCTCTCTCTCTCTATCTCCCACTCTCCCCTCTCTCCCTCCCACTCTCCCCCACTCTCTCACACTCTATCTTTCTCCCACTCTCACCCTCTCTCCCTCCCTATCTATCACCCACTCTCCCCCTCTCTCCCTCCCACTCTCTCTTTGTCCCACTCTCCCTCTCTCTCCCACTCTCGCCCACTCTATCTTTCTCCCACTCTCACACTCTATCCCTCCCTCTCTATCTCCTAGTCTTCCCCTCTCTCCCTCCCACTCTCTCTTTCTCCCACTCTCCCCCACTCTCTCCCACTCTCTCTTTCTCCCACTCTCCCCTTCTCCCACTCTCCCCCACTCTCTCCCACTCTATCTTTCTCCCACTCTCACCTCTCTCCCTCCCTCTCTATCTCCCACTCTCCCTCTCTCTCCTCTCCCACTCTCTCCCACTCTCCCCCCTTCTCCCACTCTCCCCCACTCTCTCCCACTCCATCTTTCTCCCACTCTCACTCTCTCTCCCTCCCTCTCTATCTCCCACTCTCTCTTTCTCCCCTCCCACTCTCTCTTCTCCCACTCTCCCCCACTCTCTCCCACTCTATCTTTCTCCCACTCTCACCATCTCTCCCTCCCTCTCTATCTCCCACCCTCTGCTTATCCCCTTCTCCCACTCTCTCCCACTCTCTCTCCCTCTCTATATACTAAGAAAACCAAATTTCACATAGCACGCTCACGTTATAACGTGAGCGCATTTTTTACTCCACTAAAACGGTAAAAAACTTTATATACCTGTGATTTGAAGGCCCACAGTCTGCATATTCCCCTAGTTCTGTGTGTGTTCTGACAAAAAATAGCTTTTTGATGATGTTGTGAAGTGTGCAAGCATCTTTTTCACATTCCATCACCTTTTCCATGATCTTTTTACCACCTTTGCATGAAATAGTAGAGTTTCCATGTTGAAAGACATAATATCAATTGAAGTTTGAATTCCATTGAAAACTGATATAAAATTGAAGTGTGGAAGGGAACAAGCTTTTGAAAAAGTCAAATTGTTGTGGAGTTTGAAGAAAGAAGAAGCTAAGGCTACATAATTGGGTTGAACTCCTCCATTTGAAAGTCTGGTTTTTAAGGTATGTGAAGTCTTTACACATTTTCTTTCATTCTATTATGGCTTGATTTCATTTTTGTTTATCATTATAACCTTAGGTTGTCACTATAACTAACAAAAAATCACCTTTGAAAGCTCATATAATCGGTACATGGAAAATGTCTTTAATGACCCTCTTACAATATGAAGATACCCAAAATTGAATCAAATTTCAAAATGGAAGCATAGATTGTCAAGGTGCTCCTACACCACAAAGTTATCAAACACTCAGAATGCCATTACACTCATTAGTTTTTAGAATCACCATCATGGTTATTCACTTTTAGTTAGGAATGTGCTCTAGCTAGCCTAGTGCTTCCATAATTTATACACATTTGTCTACATGCTAGGTTAACTTTTGTACATGCTGATTGTAAGTATTATTTAAATGAAGCCTTCAATAACATCTATTTTTCAATTAACTTCAATGGATACATTTCTCAAAAACTAATATTCCTCTCATTACCATGGTATAGATAAAATTATCCGCCATGCCAAAGAAAAAAACAAAGAGGAAACTAACAGAAGAAGAGAAGGAAACCTTGAAAGAAAAGGAGAGAGTTTGAGTGGTGACATATCGTGAAAATAAGAAATTGGAAACGATTGATGAAAAAAACCCGATTGTAGAGGAACCTCAACCATCAAAAAGAGAACGAGAATTGGTAGCACAACAGGCATGAATGCGAAAGAATCATTGTAAGACAGATTCAAATATCGTAGTTGGAGACACACCCTCTACGAAAAGTGAATATGAAGGGACACCATTAAGCACAAGTGAATATAGAGGGACACCATATAGAACAAGTGAATATGGATGAACACCATCTACTGCAAGTGAATATGGAGGGAAACCATGTACCACAAGTGAATATGGACAGACACCATCTACTGCAAGTGAATCTGGAGGGACACCATGTACCATAAGTGAATATTGTTGGACACCATCCAACACATATCAAGTTGATAGTACATCATCACTCGGAATTGATGAAGAAGGTATGCCATCATCCCCATGTGAACCTCAAGGTATGTCTTCTTCTCCACCCTTGATTGAAGGTACGCAATCTAGCCCACCTCAATTAAATATTGATGACATTCCTAATGTTGAGATGTATGTACCTAGGAGAACACCACCTAGAATTTTGCGTAGAAAGCCAAAGTATTTGATTAATATTAATGATGAGATTTTGTAGCACATGGAAGGTAAGATTTCAAGACACACTTGTAGAAGATATGCTGATAATATTTGGGAACAATTCTTTGAAAGGCTAAATGAGACTACAAGATGTCAACTATTTGTTGAAATGATGCGAGGTGTAAATTATAGGAACATCATGAATACTCTTGGGTTGAGAACATCGAATGCATCGAGTCTAGACACTATTGTGAAGAATCTAATGGATGCTTATGAGAGTGTGGGTAAGATCTCACGCTCAAAGGATAGTAATGTCACCCAATGTGTCATTACATCGACTTTGGTAAGATGTCAAAAAAAGAGAGCTCATCTAATTAAAAGACTAGTGAACAAATGAGAATTAGTAGAAAAAATTTATCAAGAGCCATTCAAAGGTGACAAATAATTGAGGGCAATGATACAAATGAATTATGTGCATTCTTGGGGAGACTGTCACGAAAATATAAAGAAGTTGTCCAAGCCTTGAGAACACTAATTGAAGAGTATTGGAAGAATAACACAAGGCCATTTCCAAATCAAAGGGATGTGGTAAGAAGGAGAATCGGTAGTCGGAATCGTGAGCCACATCCAAAGCATATTTTGGATATGACTCAAACCCAATTTTTTTGGAAATTTGAAAATGATTATCCTCAAATAAGTATTTCTCAAAGATTTTTGAAATGCTTAAATTTTTTTATGTCAAGATAAATCACACACACACACTACTTATTGTTGTAGACTACATATTGAGTTTTCTAACCATTATGATGTTTATCGTTCTATATGTTTAGATTTGCATACTAACGATGTTTTGCAAGATTGTGGCATAGAAGCCCCACCAAAATCTTCAAGAGAGTTCTTATCAATTTTTTTATGTGAAATAGAGGATGGCCAGATATTCTATAGGACAAAATTCTTGGATGGTTCATGCAAGCGTTGCAGTGGCTTCCAGCGTATGCCAGTATGTAAACATATGGAAAGCACAAATGAGCTAGGACAAAAATTAGTAGAGTTTGGGAAGTATAAAATAGTGGCATATGCTACAAAAGATGGGTCTCAAGCAAAAAGGTGTGATTTGGTTATTGAGAAGATTCTAGTGTACTAATTTATGACAACATTTCATGATAGTATACTATTTGAGTATGCAATGCATACCCATAGAGCTCGATGGTTGGACACACAGTTCAAGCTATGCAAGGACACCTTTCCAGTTGGAAAAATAGTTTCCGTGGTTGACTTTGCAGAGAACTACACTCTACAACCACAACATGAGGTGCAGTCACAGTATTACAACTCCACACAAGTTTTGATATTTGTGCACATAGCATTCTTTCATGCATTTGATAGTACAGATGAGCAAAGGAAGATATTGAGGGAGTACCACTTTTACATTAGTGATGATCACACACATTCTCTAAAGTTCGTGCAAGGTTGCTTCCAGATGTTCTACAACGGTTTGGCTCAGAGGGGAATAGAATACGATCAACATATAATATGATCTGATAATTGTGCAACATAGTTCAAGAACTCACACATGTTCTACTAGTTGTGCGGGATGCATGTCATTACAGGTGTTCAACATATGTGGAACTTTTGTGAGGCTAGACATGGAAAGGGGGAGCATGATGGTGCAGGAGCATGCGTGAAAAGAGCATTAGCATGAGAAGAGTTAAAGTATAAAGATAATGCAAAGTTGACAGATGCAAAATCAATCGTCGAGTGGTGTAATGCTTTGATGGGTCCAGGTAATGAAGGTACATCTTCAGTTCATAGAATTTTTTGGTTGATGGATGATACTAACATTGCAGCATATGAAGACTATTGTACACTAATAGGATCGAGTGAGGTACACTCTTTCCTTAGCTCAAATTCAGGTTCATGGAGTATTGATACATGAAAGATGGCATGCTTTTGTTCTTCATTTAAAATGCAAGCCTGGAATGATTGTGAGTCAGGGGAGTGGGTTGACAAATGGTTCACAAGTTATCTTAGCCCACTTCACACGTATCGCCCTCCGACGACATTGGAACTAACATAGATAGAATCATCGGTCGAATTTGACCACGTATCAAATCTAGTACAGCCAGGTGATATATCTACTTTCTTAGTTGTTGAAATTCTATATCGTTATCTTACTTTGTACTGTATTCGTAATGTTGACAAATTTCAAGAGATTTTTTGCACATATCAATGCAGGGCATGTTTATGCAGTTATTGCAGATGAAGACAATGAAGAGGGAACAAACTATTACTTGTGTCTTTGTGTTGAGACCAAAAAAAAATTGGAGGCCCCAGTTATAGATGGAGAAAACATCGAATACCCTACAGGCTTAGTGGTGGTTACTGGAACATGGCTTAGAAGGTAGCCACATTCAAGTGTTAAATATTGGCTATTTCAGGACTTTGGCATGCATCGTAAGATTCTTCATTACTCGAACCTTGTCATGGCATCAAATGTTCATTTGACCAAATATGGAGGTAGACCTTTGAACAAGACGTTATGGAAGGTCCGTGAGTCTGACCATGAGGCAATACTTGACACAATAAAGAGTAGAGCAGACCCAGATGGTTCATTAGATTAATTTGTAAGTATATGCACATTGGTTCTTATTAATTTATACTTGTATGAAAATTAATTTTTTTGATGCCGATGCTATCATCTTCTTTTACAGTGATTGGTGTCCCCTTGCAAAAAAAGTAGATATATGAGCCATCCAAGAGAATGTTAGCCAAAAAAGCAATGCAACATCCTTATTTTGATGCTTGCATGCAACATCTATAAGTGCCTTCCATCTATTTTTATTTCATTTCCATTTTGGATGCTCTTTCTTTTTCTCTTTTACTTTGCGTATTTGTAAGTAAACTACTAAAAATTGATTGATCTTTCACTGCAAAAAATGCTGATTTAAGAGCCATCAAAGAGAATCTCAGCCAAAAAAGCAATGCAACATACTTATTTTGATGATTTTGACAAATCTAAATTTTGATTTCAAGCCATTATAAGAGAGTGTGTGAAGTTTAGCAAGGGAATATCAAGTTACTCATTTGAAGTCAACCTCATAATGAGCACCTATGATGTAGACATTTAAAGAGAATCTTGAATGTATGCGTGACATTGTAAAAGATCTGAGAGAACGAAGTGGCAGAGGCATTATAATAAGATTTAATTACATAATGAGATATACTCAAATATTTTAAGGTTGGAGTTCATGTTTGGTGTAGTAGCACCTTGTTCTATAAATGCCTTGGGTAGGAAAATTTGCAAACTTTGAATTTTGAAATGTAAACAATGTGAAAAAGGTCATATAAAGGTCATGTAAACAATTTGTACACATTTTTTTGTAACTCGTGTGACCAAGCGGAGTGTTCCAAAATGTCTAAATAGGTATGTTTATGGTAGGCATGGTCCTCTTTCGCACTAAAACACGTGGAATCCCTCCGAGTTATGTTCCACCGGATCGATCCCTTAAGGGTCCAAAGTGCAAAATGGCTGCAAACTTCAGCATACTATTACTCTGATACCGTTAAACTTAGAAACTTATCATATTATCCTACAGAAAGGAATTGGGCCCCTCTACTAAAACCTCTCTCGGTTTTGGCTATCTTGGAGTGGTTTTCTTGTGGCGGCGGATTTTCACTTGATGGAAAAAGCATCAAATTCAAGCAGTGCAAAGTTGCAAAGTGGTGCAACTTTCGTTCTGCAACTTGTGTGACCAAGTAGACTATTCCAACAAATTTGAATATGTATTTTTATGCTAGGAATGGTCCTCTTTCACATCGAAACACGTGGAATGGCTCCGAGCTATGTTCCACTGGATCGATCCCTGAAGGGCCCAAAGTGCAAAATGGCTGCAAACTTCAACTTGCTATTACTTGGATACCGTTACACTTGGAAACTTATCATCCAATCCTACAAGAAGGAATTGGGCCCCTCTAGAAAAACCTCTCTTAGTTTTGGCTATCTTGGAGTGGTTTTCTTGTGGTGGTGGATTTTCAGTTGATGGAAAAAGTGTCAAATTCAAGCAGTGCAAAGTTGCAAAGTGGTGCAACTTTTTCTCTGCAACTTGTGTGACCAAGTGGACTGTTACAACACATTTGAATAGGTATGTTTATGGTAGGCATGGTCTTGTTTCACAATGAAACACATGGAATCACTCTGAGCTACGTTCCACCAGATCGATCCCTTAAGGGTCGAAAGTGCAAAATGGCTGCAAACTTCAACATGCTATTACTCGGATACTGTGACACTTAAAAACTTTTCGTCTAATCCTAGAGAAAGGCATTGGGCCCCTCTACAAAAAAATCTCTTGGTTTTGGCTATTTTGGAGTGGTTTTCTCGTGGTGGTGGATTTTCACTTGATGGAAAAAGCATCAAATTCAAGTAGTGCAAAGTTGCAAAGTGGTGCAACTTCCGTTCTGCAACTTGTGTGACCAAGTAGAGTGTTCCAACACATTTGAATAGGTATTTTTATGGTAGGAATGGTCCTCTTTCACATCGAAACACGTGGAATCACTCTGAGCTATGTTCCACCGGATTGATCCCTTAAGGGTCCAAAGTGCAAAATGGCTGCAAACTTCAACATGCTATTACTTGGATACCGTGACACTTAGAAACTTCTCGTCTAATCCTATAGAAAGGTGTTGGGCCCCTCTAGAAAAACCTCTCCCGGTTTTGGCTATCTTGGAGTGGTTTTCTCGTGGCGGCGGATTTTCACTTGATGGAAAAAGCATCAAATTCAAGTAGTGCAAAGTTGCAAAGTGGTGCAACTTTCGTTTTGCAACTTGTGTGACCAAGCAGACTGTTCCAACACATGTGAATATGTATTTTTACACTAGGCATGGTCCTCTTTCACACCAAAACACGTGGAATGGCTACGAGCTATGTTCCACCGGATCGATCCCTGAAAGGCCCAAAGTGCAAAATGGCTGCAAACTTCAGCATGCTATTACTTGGATACCGTTACACTTAGAAAATTATTGTCTAATCCTACAGGAAGGCGTTGGGGGCCCCTCTAGAAAAAAATCTCTCAGTTTTGGCTATCTTGGAGTGGTTTTCTCGTGGCGGCAGATTTTCACTTGATGGAAAAAATATCAAATTCAAGCAGTGCAAAGTTACAAAGTGGTGCATCTTTTGTTCTGCAACTTGTGTGACCAAGCAAACTGTTCCAAAATGTCCGAATATGTATGTTTACACTAGGCATGGTCCTCTTTCACACCGAAACATGTGGAATCGCTCTGAGCTATGTTATACTTAGAAACTTATCATTTGATCTTACAGGAAGGCGTTGGGACCCTCTACAAAAACCTCTCTCGGTTTTGGCTATCTTGAAGTTGTTTTATCATGGCAGCAGATTTTCACTTGATGGAAAAAGTGTCAAATTCAAGTAGTGCAAAGTGGTGCAACTTTCACTCTGCAACTTGTGTGACCAAGCAGACTATTCCAACACATCCAAATAGGTATGTTTACGCTAGGCATGGTCCTCTTTTGCACCGAAACATGTGGAATCGCTTTGAGCTATGTTCCATCGGATCGATCCCTTAGGTTGGAGGAGTCTAAAGTTACAAATTTGTAAGTTGCTTAAAGCAACAAATTTGAAATGATATTGAATGGCCTAGTTAGCACTCATTACATCTAGGTGATTCTCATAGAGGTGAGGTACTAGGCCTTCCCGGGATGTCACCCATTCTAGTATACTCTAGCTCAAGTGCTTAACCACAAAGTTTTTTCCCCAAGGTTAAGCCCACTTAGCTTGCAACCCCATTTGTAAAACCATCAACAAGTGTTGTGCCTTATGAAACATTCATTATAGAGCCCCTTTAGCTCATCAATTGATAAGTAGGAAGTATTTTGTAAAATGTGTCAAATTGTGATATTGCTATCAGGATTCCATTGAACAATCATTTGTAGTATTAGATATAGCTCTAGCTTCTACAGTATTGCACATGATTGCAGACTGTTTCAAAGATCTAGATGACATCAATAGTTCACATTAATCAAGAAGGATGAACATCTTAAAGACATTTGCGGAAATCAGGACAAGTAACCTTCTTGTGGACTTAGGGTTGCAATATTTGATCTACAACATGCTCCACCATTTCTTCAGTAGGATAAAGAACACACATGTAATGAAGGTGTGTTTATAGCCATGAAAGATTATGGTTCGAACTATCCAGAAGAGTGATGTTTTATCTCGACCAACCATACCTATACCATGGTTTGTTTCGAAACAAGGATGGGTTCTCTCTTATCGGCATATACATTATTCCTCGATGTGTTCACATGAGTGTTACAAGAGTAGGACTCGCCTCAGACTTGACAAGCCATTTTTTGACTTGGACTCAGGCTCGGAGCCCAAACTCGACAAATAGAAAAACCTAAGAAATTCAAAGATTTTTAAGGATTTAAAACTTGTTTCATGCACCCTTTAATAAATAAACCTTAAAGACACAATAGCATCATAAAATAGAAATTACTATGATCCCATACACAAACATACATCAATCACATAAGTATAAGCACAAATTTTAGCTAAAGGAAATGCCACATTTAGATATATAAATATTGTGATATTGCTATCAGGATTCAATCATGTAGTTTTACAAGTCAAACTCATTGACCCATGATTCATTAGTAGTGGTTCACAAGAACCCATCTCTCATGATAATGAATGGTTCATAAGGAGGAAGATAAATCTTCATACATTTATTCTATCACAAATGACATAACTGCTTGGTTTCATGAAGGTCATGAGACAACCATTAATGGGGAGTGAATACATGAATAATTGATGGAGAATGATAATGGCTTCAGACCTGCTATAAAGGAAAAAAAAATCGTTTCAATGATGCAAGAGGTTTTTGGTTTCACTACCAAAATGAGCCTATGACGAATGCATGTGAAACTCCTTTTGACCTTGAGGGTGTTCTTACTCCATCTCAAGGATCATGCATTGAGGATGACATAGATCAATGCTAGGGCTAACAAATTAATAATTATACACATGAATAAGTCAAACATGTACATGCCAATAAGGGAAGTACAAGTACTCAAAAACACGTAAGCCTCAAAAAGTATACACACGAATACATAGTATACACAAATTAAAACAAAGTATATGCACAAATACAAGGTATATGCATGAAAACATATAAGCCACAAAGTATACATTCGAATGCACGTAAGTCACAAAGTATACACGTAAGTTGTAAAGTATACACTTGAATACACATAACTCATATCTATTGAACCATCAATTTAGAATGCAAATATGGACATGCATCGATAAAAGATATTTGTATTAACCAAATAGCCATGTAGGCATACATCAATATATGTCGATATAAGTATGAAATATATGTACAAAATAGCCATATAGGCTTACAAGAATGCCATCTAGGCATACAATGTCAAATATGTCCAATAAAAAATATGTACAAAAGTGCCATGCAGGCATACAACAAAGGACTCTGGAATAAAAAGTCATTGCTCTCCATGCCCTGGAAATAAAATATTTCCCTTTCCTTTTCACTTGGATGGCGATAGGTCTGTCACTCATTTTTGTTGCGCTCGTGGAGTGCTCCTGCTACTCCTCCCAGGGTTTAGTTCATGGTGAAGTTTTAACTGTTACAATAAGAAGTAAAGACATGAATATATAGAAATTAAGATATAAAAATGATATATTTGAAAAAATAATCACTTACAGCCATCTCACGATCTCTCTCCATGAGGGAAATATTCTCACACCCATGCTCAGGCATGCTCAAGCCCTGTATAAACCATACAAATAGAAATTAAACTACGTGAATCAATAATGGTTTGATTTTTCACTAACTAACATCTATAACAAAAAATGTAAATTGAAATTTACTAATTTGCCTCATACCTCTTCTGTCAAAGCCATCGAGGATTGTATAGCAGATGTCACACCAATATCCATTACCCTCATCACATTCATAGGTGTATCATCTCGCAACAACTGAAAATTAAACAAAAAATTATTCAACGTAATCAACAATGTGCATGTATAAACTACACAAATCTATTAAGTACTTGATTAATTAGTTAAATTGTTTATTCTATTACCTGCGTGAAGGTTTGAGTAAATCCACCACCATTGGGAAGTGTTCCATTAAAACCTCTAATATTAGTCTGTTCAACATCCAAAATTGCATATTAAATTACCATTCATAAAACAATGCCACTAACATGCAATAAATTTATAATTGTTTACTAGTTACATACCCTAGCGATAGGTGTATTGCAAAAATAGGTTGGTGGGGGGCCGGTGTATCCAGTCTCAACACTGTGACCCTGCAATTTTATTAAAATCATAAAACATCTTTAGTTAATCTTGCATTTCAAAATCAAAATTTAATAAATTAAATTCAATGAACAAATGCACTAACTTTTACCTGACTATCAATGCCATATGCCTCATGCAAAATTTCAGCTGCCCTCTCCATCTCCATATCTGCAGACGAATCCTGCGTACCAGTCTCCTGAGGGTCGATGGAGTCATGTGAACAAGTAGCCCCGCAAGATTGACACACATGTGTTCAAAGGCCACCACTCAAAGACTCCCCTGGATGGCGCTGTAGAATAGGGATAGTATGATGGATGACACTCTGGGTCAAAGTGTTGATTGCCTGTAATGTCTCTACGTCAACACTTTCCTTCATGATGGAAGGCATAATAATGTGCTCATGAGGTGGCATAGCGAGAGCTCGTCTACCTTGCCACGTAAGATCTGACTATGCACCAGGTCTATCTTGAGATAACCCCACACCTCTCCCCTGGAAATCCCTCATATCAAAATAATTTGGGATTTTGTTCAATATGAACTTACTGTATAGTTTCCTAAGGAAATATTGCGGGACCTCACAATTGTTGCACGGTGGGTAATCGAAGACCATGTACCACCTATCATAAAACCAGCCCCTAATCTGTCAGTGGTGGCACCAATGGATAGGAAACCTCTTCGCATTGAGGGTAATATTTTGATTTGTGCATGGGTCGGTGAATAATGAGCACAAATCACCTTTTGTAATTTTTAAATCCTTCACATCCTTGTATGATAGTTTATTTGCATAATAGTCCCTAGCTGCTTGCCTCCTATCTTCCCATCTAGTTATTTGTTTGCTAATTGAATCTACGTTTTCTAACATATCTTTCAATGAATTTGCTAGGGTGATTCTTTCTGTGGTTGAACCATTTGGATCACTCAACCTATTGATCAAATCCTCAATTTATTTTTTGTTGTTCTCAATTTCACTCATTAAATTTTGTTGAGTGCTAGGAGGGGGTTGAGTGATTGGTGGATGAGGTTGATGTTGTGGTTGATTTTGATCTTGAGGATTTTGAGGGTTTGTAGGTTGATTTGCATCTCCTAAAAATTGAAAAATAATAGATATCAAATTCAACCTAAAACTAACAAATTCAACCTAAAACTAACAAATTCAGAACAAAAACCATAGAATCCTTACCTCTCACAGCTCCTTGTCATCGTGGCGCCATCGTTGTGAAGAAATATGGATTGTTGGTGAAGAGATTCTCCTCCTAGAACACGAGCACAATATTGTGGGGTTTTTGGCCGTGGGTGCAACAAAAAAACCAGTTGAAATGCAAATGAGAGATTTGCATTTGTTTTTTTTCTTTTAACAGTAAATAACGTGAGCGTGTTATAATGCACTCACGTTATTTCTTTGTAGTTGCCGAGACCTAGCCTAGGCTTAGTGGAGACATAACGCGCACACATTATAACGTGCTTGCGTTATGGTTTTCAAACTTTTTTTTTAGGTTATCCATGGAATTGCTACCCATTTCCACGCACCTACCCTATTGTGTCTAATTAATTTGGCCATTTGAGACTTTTCACTCTTTATTTCTACCTATTTGGGGCTTATGACAATATTATCTAGTCCTATTTCCCGACTTTAAAAGTTATGGATTAAGCATATTTGTTTATCTACCCATGCTTATAAATTTGTGAACTTATTCAATGGTTCTACTTGGCGGTGTTGTAAAATTGATATGAACGTAAATATAACAACTAAATCTTGAAGTTTCCCCATGTTCACCATTGGAGTATATGGGTAACCAATGACTATAATTTCTAAGTTGAAAATAATGCTAAATATTGAGTTCATTTTATAAATCATTTTTTTTAAGAATATGTATTAACTTTTGAGTTGGAATAGATATACATCAATTATGCCATCTTAGCATGTTTACCATAAAACCCCCTCAATCATATAATTATGGGTCTCACCAACTTCATTTTGGGTTTTATAGATTTTTATGTACCCATTTACATTTAGTTCTTATTTTTTTAAGAAAGTGTTTTCTTTTCTTTTAGAAGTTTATGTTAAAATATTTCTTGAAAAATATGATTACTTCAAGAATTTTATGTTGTTAAAAGAATAATATGACACTTTTAAAATAAATTTGTCATCTCTCAACATAGTTATGAAACAATAGAAAATGGATGATTGCTTTCATATGGTTTAGGACATAGAGTAAACCCACTTCACAATTATTTCATTGAAGGGAAACCCTAAAGATCTCAATCTAATGTATGCAAAGGAGAAAGAGATCTTGTAATAGGGCTATCCTAAGGCCTGATTGTAAACTAATGAGGGGTTCTCCATCAAGCTAGGGCTTATAAAAAGAAATGAAATGCAAGATGTAATGCTTAAACCTAATGCAATGCAATCTTTCACTAAATGACCTAAAAATGCATGTAAAGCAAAATAGAAAGATGGAAGATGAAATGTGTGCATCTAGAGATCTGAAGATGACTCAATGAAGCTCTAAAATGCTAAAAACACTGATTTTAAAGCCTGCTAGGACTCATACACCAAACTGGGTGATTTAGTCCCAGTTTTGGTTTTTTGTGCAGAAATTGGAATCTGGCAAATGGGTATCTGAAATTGTAAAAACCTAAAAAATGACCTAAATTGGGACTCCTACGCCAAGACTGGCATATCAATCCAGTTAAGATTTTCTAGAAATTCAAAGTTTGAATTTGGTCTTCAATATCTGCTTTGTACTTCCCAATTGATTTTCAGATCTGAAACCTTAATTTACAACCTATAGAAGTCTTCCAAGTATCTCCAATGCAAGGTGACAAATTTGATAACTTTTGAACACTTTGAAAACTTTCTCCAAACTTTATCTTTAATGTATCTTTGACCTAGACCTACAAATCACACACTAAAGAGAGGGAAAAATGTTGTTTTGTTAGTGGATAGGGTTTTGCCTCGGTCAAACCATGTTTTGGTAATCAAACCTTGAAATGAAATGAAATAGGAATGGATAATGATGAATGAACAAAATATGATGTTGCAACTCACCAAACCCTAGCAATAAAGTGTTGCAAACATGTATGAAGTGGTTCCAATGGATGCAGATCTCGAATCTTGCATGAATATGATAGATCTTGAATTGAATGCTAGCATGAATCATGGAACCATACATAATAATTGTTAGCTCAAAAATAAAAATGATGCATGATAACTTTGAAATGATGCTTGATGCTTCAATAATGCTCTAAAACACTTGATAATCTACCCTTGAATTCCTTTGAATGCTCTTGTGAGCTCAAAATTTCTATAAGGATGCTCATTCAACTTGCTAGGTCTAAAATGAGTGAAAGGAACTTGTATTTATACTTAATTATGAAAACATTCTTGAAATTACAACACTACAAGCCAACATTGAGAATAAAATCCTGCTAAGAATTTGAATTAATTTTTATTTTGGGCCATACATGACTCATATTCCCAAGGTGGCATATGAGTCCCATTAGGAATAAATTACGGGAACATTTTAAAAAATTCTTAGAAAGGTGTGAAATCTCGATCAAGGCTCAAAATCCTAGGTGGGACACATACGTCCAAGGTGGTGTATGAGTCCTAGACCACCAAATCTAGGTCACACAACCTAAAACACCTGAATTATGATTGGATGTTGGTTTATGTTAGGATTATCTTCAAAAAGATACATTAAATGAGGCTTGTGGATGCAAAATAAGGCCAAATGAAGCATAAAGAAGCCCAATTATTTAATAAAACCCTAGAAAAGTGTGAAAGTGTGTTACAACACTTTACAACACTCTTAAATAAGGTACCATTAAGATCATTTAGTTCACAAGGGCTCCAAGAACTAATGTGAATATGTTAGACATATTACAAGACTAAACCAAGGCTATGTTAGGGAGTACTTTTTCCGTCATTACAAATTATACATAAAAAATTAAATGGAAGTCATAAAATTGATCAAATTCATTTTAAAACTTCGATGTATGGATTTACCAAGACATGAATGTTGGTACCACAAATACCTAGTAGTTTGGGGCTTATGACAACATCTTCTAGCCTCATTTTCTGACTTTAAAAGGTAATAGATTAAGCACATTGATTTTTCTAGTGTGAAAAGAGGTATTATCAAAATCGTTAGCTTTTAGCCTACTTAGTAGAGTTCTATTCACACTATACTTATGCTCACTTAGAGGTTATCTAGAATTTTGTCTCACCTCATATAGACTCACCAACTATCAGGTAACACTTGCTCATAGAGTCCTACACTTGTTTCATACTTGGAGGGGTATTCAAAGTTTGAATCCTACCTTCTCACATCTTTATCCTTGCCTTTATAACAAAGGATGATTTTTAAATTTTACAACACATCACATGCTCATGATATTTTCCCATTTTTCATTGCACATTTGTGGGTTGTTTTGAGTTTGCAAGTAGATCTTGTCTACTCCAACATGGTATCAGAGCAAGCTTGCAACTCCGATGCCTTTCTCTCTTGAATTTATGAGGGGTGTGGGAATAAATTTTCAAAAGGTGTAGTTTAGAACAAAAATGATGCCATGGTTGTGTTCAGAAGGGTTGAGAGATGACTTTTAATATATAACACTTGGGTGTTTTGAGAAAAAAATCTATTATTTTGGAGGCTCATCCATGGAGGGTTGTATAGTCCATATAGATTTATATGGCCATACAATCTAATGTACTATCTTGTGTTAGCATACCAGTTTGTATTAGTCATATTGATTGTTGCCTTGGCCTCTATGCAATAATTCTTTTATATTTTTAATCATTAAAACATTATGTTTTTGGTTGTTGGTACAACAAAAAGCATCAAAGAATATTCTATTACTCCTTAGAATATTCCATCAATTGGTGTCAACATGACATCATCAATTTCTTCCCCAAGTTTACCCCTTCACCATTGGCTTATTTCAATATTTTTCTCAACTTCAGGAGCCTTGTTCTCAAGCATACAAATATATATATTTTTAGTGATTTTTTTTATTCTACATATTTTTTTGTTCTCTATCTAGTGGTATGATTTGTTTTGTAGTACTTATGGTGTATGTATTTTAAAAAAATTCAATTTCTCAAAGGACACCTTGCACAATTATCATTTTTAGAACTTCATAGGGCTCGTGTAGACTCATATAGACTCCTTTTCGGGTCCTATTTTTAACTTGGATGATTTTTTTCTGATCTAAACAATGGTTTTGTTACTTTTGTGAATGCATTCTTGAATTTTATTATTTCTATGCCTATTTTGAGGCTTTATACATCAAATCCACTTTGTGGAATCTGTAATGCACTAAAATAAAGTGCCATATCATTATATAATTTTAGTGGGGGTCATGCTTTGAATAATGGAGGTTTTATTTTATTTTTTGTCATTTATTTGATGTTTATAAGTTATGCTTGAGCTATGTTTTAATTGTCCACCTCAGGACATAAACTTGTAAGAACTCTAAAAATAAAAAATAAGTCTGTAAATGCACTCATATAAAGTGCCAACAATTGAATATGTGTTCCTTAGGGAGGGAATTTTGTACTTGCATTAATTTATAATGTAATGGGGGTTGTGTATTGCCTTGATTTTCTATCATAATAATGGATCCTCATGATTCTCATCTCATGCGTATGTGCCTTGATGCACACCCTTTTTCAAATTCCTATACATCTTATTGGACCTAATGTTGGGTTTACATTCTTGTGCACACATTTGTGCTTGATTTCAATTGGTCTACTGATACCACTTCCTTGTCACTATTAAGGGGGGAATTATCATAGTTTTATGCTAATACTTCCTTAGATTTAATGGAGCAATGGAGGAACCTTCTACTTTTGGGGGGTCACATAGACCTCTTTTTCCTCTCCTACGAAGGGATTATTTCAATGGATCATATTTTGTGAGATTCTAGTACTTATATAAAGAACCATGACATACATTTTAGTAGTGTACTATAATTTTATTATGCATTATGGATCATAATGCAAATTCATAGTACTATTTTCATCTTCACCTTCATAGAGTTTGATTTCCTTTGTGCCATTTGTGTATTCATGGTTGAGTAGTGTTCTATATGTTCACTCATGCAATGTTTTGTATCTCTTATATTGTTCTAAAGTTTTTTGGAGGTTCATTGATTCCAAAAAAAACCAGTTCATCTTTGGTGGAGTTTACAACTTCAACCTGCTTTAGGATTTCTTCATCATCATGTTCTAAGAGCTCTTATACTTCTCTTTTTCTCTTTTGGAGAGGAGTTTTGTTCCCATTAGATTTTCTAATTTTTCTCTATTTGTGAGAGATCTATATTGTACATGAGTACCTTATCAAGCTCCTTATTGTTAAGACTCATCTTTTTAGTGTTTAGCTTACTCTCTAAGTATCACTTAAGGGAGTTTGTTAGTGGAAAAAGAGGTATTATCAAACTAGTTACCTAGTAAAGTCCTATTTACACTAAAAATAAGCTCACTTAAAGGTTATCTATACTTTTGTGTCACCTCATGTAGACTCACCAAGTGTCCCAACATTTGTCTGTAGAGTCCTACACTTGTTTCATACTTGGAGGGGTAGTCAAATTTTGACTTCTACCTTCTCACCTCTTCATCGTTGCCTTTATAAGCAAAAAGTTTGAGTGAACCCACCATGCAAAAGAGGGTTCGCTCGAACTAGGGGTTCAATCAAACCCATCTTTTGGGTTTGTGCGAACCCCCTAGTTCGAACGAACCCTTAAAACCATGAAATTTTGAATGTGAGCATTTTTTACAAATTTCCTTCCTCATCAAAATTGTACACCACTATTATGGGTTTACCCATAATTACTATTAGTGAATTTACAATTGCCAAGTAAAGTAGAAAAAATGTGAAATATTGAATTCACTATTTAAATCATTTTTTAAAGAATATGTATTACCTTTTGAGTTGGACTAGGTATACATCAATTATGCCATCACATCATTTTTACCATAAAGACCATACTTAATCATAATTATGGGTCTTCCCTACTTCATTCTGGGTCTTATTAATTTTTATGTACAAATTTATATTAAGGGCCTCTCTTCAATATAATCGTCAAGTTCTTTTTTTTTAGAAAGTGTTTTCTTTTGCTTTTGGATTTTGTGTTAGTGTTTTTTTTTTTTCTTCTCATTATTTCAAGAATTTTATATGTTGTTAAAGGAAAAACATGATACTTGTAAAAATACTGCCTCTCTATATAATTATAGATAAAAAATTCAAATGGAAGTGAGAACAATGATCAAATGCATCTTAAAATTTGGTGTATGGATTTTCCAAGTTATGGATGTTGCTACCATAATTTATACTATGTTTGCACAACAACTAGCAATATCTCCTTGAATTAGTGGGTGCCTCAAATCATTCAATTTCTTCAAAATTTATTGCTTCTCTTTGATAAATTGGTAACCAATATATACACAAGACATTATGCCGATTTTCCTACATAAAAGAGAACAAGTGATGAATTCAATATAGTGCTGCATTAATCATAATTGACAAATTATTGTGCAAAATAAATGGAATGGCTATAAGGCCTTTTCCTCCACATATGTCATCAAAAGTATTACTTCAAACAACTTATCTATAAGAGTATACCTAACAATTAAAGCTGATGACCATTTTAATACATATAGAATACTATTTTTGTATTGGCTAACTAATATTCTCATTATTTCATCTAAACCTCTAATACTAATGTATAACTTAGATCCAAAAAATTCAATTGTCTTCTATTAACAATATTAACAATATTTATAATTTTTATAAATTAATAAAAAAATAAACTTAATCTGCTAGTCATATATATAACAAAAATAAATAAATATTCTATATATTTTATAATAATTGAAATATCAATTTTCAGATTATAAAAAGAAACTTACAATTATATGCTATCATCGAATGATGACTTATACTAATAAATTCTAAGGGGAAGAAAACCCAACCATCTTTTGGGTTCAATAACTCAAAATAATCATTACTTCCCCATTAACATTCACCTTGACCAGACATGTACAAACCCTCTGCTATTGCCTGTAATGATTTCATTTCTTTCCTCATCATAGAACAATGCAGTGATATCTTCCAGAGCATCTTCAACGGTGCTTTGGATTAGTGTTGCATTCCTACAACTTATACCCACATCTCGATCATTGCCACCAATCTTAGCACAGCAATTTCCAGTTAAGCTGTTGATAATTTTTATTGACCCATTTCTTTTATCAGATTCAAGGGACTTAGGAATTTTGTTGTAAGAAATAAGCATCTCTTCATGATGAGTCAAATGAACGTTACAACTAGGATTCCTTAGCAAGTGGTCTCTGTAAGAAGCAACCAGCTCTCCTTGCAAATTCCATACAAAAACAGTGCCACTATGAAATGTCAAGAATAATCGTTTCCCATACAAGAAAATAAATGCAGAAGGCTTCTTGAACTCTTGTTTTCTCAATTCAATCATCTTTTCGTTCTCAACATCAATCATTTGCAGGAATTCATTCTCTTGTTTTAGGAGTATCTTCTCATGGAAGAGCTCAACAAAATCAATCTTTTTATTGGGCAGTAATGCATGATTCATAGATTTCAAAACAGTGCCGTCCTCTATAGATACGATCTTCAGAGGAAGAACGCTTCCACAAGCAGATCTTTTTGATGTTAAGAGCATAATGCCTGGAGTGATCTTTATTTCTTCAATTTGTTTGTCAAATATGGAGTACAAGAATGCATAGTTCTTCAAATCAAACACCTTGTAAATATGATCTTGAGCTGAAAATTTAAGAGCTTTCCCATTGATATCATCAAACAGTACGAAATCAGGCATAGTAAGCTTCTGATCGTCAAATAAAGCAAAGCCGGCATCTGGTTGAGCTCTTCTAAAGTACTCAAGTGGGGTTGTTCTGCACTTCATTGAGAATTTATCCGAAGCATAAGCTGATATTGTGATGAGAGAATTATTTAGCTTGTTATAGAACAGCCTTCGAATCAGTTCATGTGGACTTAAATTCAAGTAGCAAAGCCTTTTATTTGTGTGTCTATCAAATGCAGTACAAAGACCTGATTGTGCCAAAGCAAATATAATACTGCGCGCTGTAACTATTTCTACAATCTTGGATTTTTGATTTATACTCTGAGAACTAGTATCAAACTCTTCCCGCAACTGAAAATTGCGGAACTTTATCTGAGGATGAGCATTTCTGAAGGCAAACCTGTTACCAATCTCACGCATCTGAAGTTTGTGGGCAATGTTGTAAAATTCTGAACGCCGCTTCCCTTTCTCTTCCATTGTCTTATCAAAAAAATCGATCATCATTCGAGAATTAATGCTGCTTCTAATCCAAGCTTCTCTACTGACTCTTCTTCAGAAATTATATTCACCACAGTTGTATATGTTACTAGCACGTGCCCCAATAGGAGGTTCAAGCGATACGTCCATAGGTAAAATTATAAAATATTTTAATATTGAATTAAATGAAGTAGTATTGCAAATATAAGAATAATATAGAGGAAAGGATCAAATTGAACATAATAATGATAAATAGTTAATTGGATGGTTCATCGATAAATAATATCATTTTAAATGCTTGTATTAGTTGTTCAATGTTTCTTACTTATATTTTAGTTTGCTTTTCACTTTTTTTTTTGCACTTATTTATTTTATAATTCTCATTTTCTATTTCTAATTTCCATCATGGTATATTTTAGTGGTCGGTAATTTCTAAGGTTAATACTAGGCATTCAAAAAATTGTAAACTATTATTATAAGTAAAATATTTGTTGGAAAAGTTTCACTTTGCCAATTCAATCATGAAATATTTTATTTTCCTTCGTCTTAGTGCGCCATTTTTGTGCAACTTGATTAAACAAGAAAGCAATTGGTAAAGGGTTAATATCAGACATTTACAAATTATATATATCATTGCAAGTATATATTTCTTAGCAAAGTTTTACTTTGCTAATCTTGTTACACCATCCTTGTACAACTTGATGAAGCCACAAAATAAATTAGAAAGGGTTTAATATTAGACATTTACAAATTCATAAATAAACAGTTCTTCTCAATTCTAGTCAAACATTTTGTTATATAAATTCTTATAAGCACTAATTGTTTATTCCAAATGATTTAAACTCATTCCAAAAGATTTTAAAAAAGAGAAAAAAAAAACATTATCTACCATAAAATGTTTTTACAAAATTGAAAAATCTATGCAAAACCCTAGAATATTGTCTCATTTATGTTTTCGTTGATTGAATTTGGATATTTCTTTTTCGTATCCAATAAATTTTTTTTTTTTTTTTTTTGCTTAAGTTTGTAGCTATTAGAAATTAGTAACACAAATTGGATAGACGAAATTAAGTTTAAAATTACTCTATTTGCTAGGTAACATTGACACTTCATTCTACATATTCATTTCATATTCAAATATATTGTAAATTTTATTTCAATTATAAAATTTTATATAGTAACCCATCATTTTTTTTACATCAATCTTACTCAATAGAAACTCAAGAGAAATTATGATGATACAAATACATCAATTTTACTCTATAAAACTAATTAATTAATTAATAATTTTTTTTATAATTAAATAGAAAATAAAAATAAACATTGTCACACACAATTTTAAGAACAATATATTATAATACAACATTATATATTTTAATAGTGCTAATAAATATTTTGATTACATACATAACAAGAGACCAATTGGTTAACATGTTGTTTGTTAATAGTATTAATAATATTTATAAATATTCATTGTGCTTGTTGAAGATGTTGCATTGATTCTACTTGTTGAAATTAGAAACCAAACACTTTTGAAGAGAACAAAGATCATTTCATCTGCAACTTTATTTTTGTATTGGTATGTGCAACTCATTGCTAAAATGTATGAAAGTGATTATGGAGAGATTTTTTTTGTTTAATATGTAACTAGCTTTAACTAGTAGTACAATACATTTTTTAAATGTATAGTAGAAACAAATATTTGAAAAGGAATATTCTATTGTATATTAAATATTATTATATTAATTAATAGCTAACATATGATTATATATATCATAAATATATAATAATAATAATCATATTAGTAGTAATTATATATAGTATATCAAGAATTATATATATTGTAGACATGCAAAACTAACATCCTACATCCAATTCTACTATTAATCAATTAAAACAATTTATTGATTAATTCCCTAGCTTTATCATACTTAATTAAATAAATCAAATTATTTCATTAAGTCCTAAAGTTATTCTCATTTGATTCAATAAATCAAAATGATTTAAATCAAATACTAAAACTCCTAAAACCCTCCAAGTTAATTAATTTGAATTAATTAACTTCTAATCATAATCACCCATTCTCTAGCTTTGGACTCAACTTGAGTCAAATCTAAAATCTCAACTAACCCACCCACTCGCACCAATAAATAATTTCTTTGATTTATTAATTCTTCTAATTAATTTCAAAAGGACATCAAGATGGAATATTATGTCCATTTGAATCTTCCCCCCAAAGGACTTGTCCCTTCCAGCAAGGCATTAAATGATTTTACATATTCTCTTACACATCTCTTACACATCTCTTACACAAATCAAACTTTGCATTTAATGCACCTTTCATCCCCCTTAAACATGTCATTTCAGCAAAATTCAAATTTGAAATTGGCACATTGGCCAAAACTTGCACATTCCTCACCCTCTCACACCTTGACAAGTGGCATCTTGTCATTGGCTTATGAATGATCCCACATTCATTCAAAATCTCTCAATCTCCTAATCTTGAATCTATAAAGGCAAGGCAAAAAGATAATTTGAGGACAACGCATTTTATGCAAAGTTACTCTCTACATGTGAGAACTAATTTTGTCCACAATTACATGCATTTGCATTATCACCATCATCTTGGCAGCTTTTGCTTATCAGGGATTGGGAAAGGGCATCCTTTCTACATTATGAGGAGCACCAATCCACTATGAGATCAATTTGATTCATGTTATTGTGTTTTATTTAGTTTTCCTTATTTTCTTACTTAACATGACTCTTTATTTCATAGAGATGTTGTTGTTTGCTTTAAAGGACTAACCATGTTAAGGGTGTGTTTGAGTCTTTTTAAGCAATTTGCAGATTTCACCATCACATAAATGGTGCTAGAAGGAGGGAATTTTGTTTATTAAGCAAGCCATGATTAATGATTAATACGTAGCTTCTCATATTTTGTCTATTAGGAGGCCACTATATAAAATCCAAATTTGGCTACTACCTGCAAAAGGAGGATGAAATTTGTTGATGAGGTTTGAAGATATAATCTTGCATACTTTACATCAGAACACATAAATCACAAGAAAATTTGAGCTGGGAAGTGGACATTGAACTTGAAACTATACGAAAGCATTTTTAAATGCTTGGTGTAATAGCTTGAAACATCCATGTCCTGCTTTTATTTTCTATTTTAAACCAACTAGAACAATTCAGATTTAAATTTATCAGTGATTGATTTTATTTTTCAATGTTGGTTAAAAAGAACCTTAGAAATTTACTAAGATTATGATTTGGTTACAATTGGACAAGGAAAACTTTACATCTCATTTTGGTGCTTTAAAATGAATCAAAATCACTACTTTTGAGGTCTAAAATGAACAAGTGTTTTTCATGTTTTGCAATATTTTTTCACAAATTAATATCATTTAAAAGGCGTATGCACTTCTCTCATGCCTCATGACGATCTTGAGAACAAAAATTCTTTTGTGATATTAAGTTGTCAAAAATATTGCCTTCACATTTCGATTTGGGAACTTAAAATTGAACAAAACATCTTGTCTAGTGTGAGAAAACAGTATTGCGAGTGTTCTCTCTTTGTGCATGCAAACAAAGACGATCGAACTACGAATGCACTTACTCACTATTGTATACCTTTAGAGGGCCTGCCTTGGTGGGAAAAAGTACTCACCCCAAGGGAACGACTCAAGCGGTAACGAGCTAAAGCCAAGCTCTTCAAAACTGCTATATAAATTTGTGTTCATGGTGAAAGCCATGGATGATGGGAAGCGGCACATGATAACTCTCCCCCAGTATCTTTATGATGCATAAAGCCCTTGTTCTTAGGGTTGGGAGATCTCTCACAAGGAGTTTATCATTGCACCCCCTAAACTGGATGCCCTTACTACAAAATTTTGTTTAGAGGCCAAAAAATACCTTATATTTGTTGGTACAAGAGGTCATGTCCTTTGAAGCCGCCCCACATATACATGCGATTTTGTTGTAGAGATGAAAAGTATGCCATGGGAGATTCATGGGTACTAATGCTTGGCTGACTCGAGAAGTGTGTGCCGTGAAGGGGGGCCAGTGTGGTCAAGCATCTAGTCATCCACACAGAATATGCACAACTAGATTTGTCCAAGTGGGAACTTGACAAATATTGCCTTTTCTAGCCTAGGGTTGTACATGTGCTTTGAATCAAAACACTTTGCTTGGATCTAAAAAAGTGGAAAACAAACATTCAACGAATCATCAAAATTTCAAACCCTTTGAAAGAACAAATACCTTGGAGGTGTCCAAATGTTACTGCTTGTCCCTAGGGGTTCTTATCCCTAGAAGGCTTCTAAACATTCAAACATCTCAATTTGTTCTCACCAAAGTCAACCTAGGAAACCTTTGCCTTGATTTCCTTGATTTCCACATAATACACTTTGTGGGATAAAATAAAATTAGGACATTGGACATTCAGTTGAAAAACATAATCAAGAAAGTGCTTGTGTCAAAAGGAACCGAATCTAAGAAAGATAACAAACAATTGAACCACACATCTGTTTGGTCCCTTTTGATTCATTGGGTTTTCATGCAAACATTGATCTTTTGGTTGAATTAATCTTAGGGAAAACCATGTTCTTCAAAATCGTGGTCTTGTAAGTAAGTCCTCATAGGGTCATCTAGGATCAAGTAAAAAAACTTCATCCATCCAAACATTTATCAAATTCCATTTCACCAACAACTTTTGGAACTTTGAAAACATCATTCATGCTAGAATTTCATCATTACATTTGACTTAATACACCTAGTCAAGTTATCAATCCTCTTGAACAAATTTATCTTTAGGATAACACAACTTCCTAAGGTCTACTAGTAAACAATCACTTTGATTAGCTTAACACACTTAGCCAATTTATTCTCTTGAGCAAGTTTCTCTAGGATAACGCAACTTCCTAGGGCTTACAGGTTCACCATCATATTGTTTGACTTAACACACTTAGTCAAACTATCAAAATCAAATCAAATCAACTCCTAAAGTCTAGCATTGATCAAAGATCCTAAAAATTTCAAACACCCATATCATTCACCACTTTCATCCTCCATCTCATCATTGGTCCTAAACCCCTTATAGGTCAACAAAGTCAAAACACAAGAGGAACATGGAATTTAAACTCAATTCATACATCATGAGCAAATCGATTCAACCAAACTATCCAAGTCTCACAATGCCAATTGATTATTGAAACTCACATTTATACATGGCATCATTATCTCCTCCAAACCTCAAAAGTACAATGAATGTGAGTATGCCCAATCCAAAGTTTGGAACACCTTTCCCAATGGTAGATTTAAATCCAAGTCCAAATTTTCAAATCTATCAACCAAACGCTCAGTGCATGAGTTTTCCAAACAAAATTATCCCACCAAATCCATACATTCCAAGTACAACTTTACCAAACATGACCATTTCAAATCCACACTTGGTAAACTTTGGGGTAGACATGTTTACGAATCCCATCAATGTTGTTCAAAATCCAAGCAATATGTTGACAACTCTAGGTATTGATCCATGTGAAGGTAACACCATGCAAAATCAAAGTTACCTAAATCAAGGCAATATGATTCCCAACCACAAAAATGTTCAAAGTCAACCTATAATGCAAAATTAGAACATCATGCCAAATCATCCCATTTTGCCATTGGTATCGCAACAGCAGGTGGCAACCATCCAAGCAATCCCAAAAATCAACAACATCCCCAACCCACCACCACCACCGCCACCACTACCACCAAAACACAACATGAAAAATTCATTTTCCATAATGTTGCAAGCTGCTTAAGAAGCTTCCCACAAAAAGGTGCTCCAAAACAAACAAGCTACACAAGCCCAGAAAGCCGCACAAGCAACACAAGTAGCCCAACAAGAACAGGTTCAAGCTCAAGCCCAACACCAAGCTCGACATGCACAAGCATAATTTCAGGTACTATTGCAAGCAATCCATCAACAAGTGCATCAACAAGTAGTTCAACAACAAGCCCAACAAAAAGAATTGTTGGTACAACAACAACACGACCAAAAACGAGCATTTTTGGCTCAACAACAAACACAAGCATTAATCGCTCAACAAAGCTTGCAACAAATTCCCACCACAATTGTTGAAATCAAAAATAAAGATCAATCTATTAATGAACACCTTGAAGATTTTTCCACCTCAACCAATGATCAAATCAACACACACTAAGAACCACTTTTCAATCCTGATCAAAATGCACCAACAATGCCCAAAAATGATCCAATTCAAGAAATGTTAACATCACTTGGTCTTGTGGTTGAAGACATTGAAAATATCTCCACCATAATAGCTAAGGACAATGATCAAAATGAATCTATCAATGAGCACATTGAAGATGTTTCTACCCCATCTGATGATTAACTCACCATATATCAAGAGCCACTTTTTAATGATCTATTTCAAGGAGTGTTGGATTTTTTTGATCCCATTGACATAATCTACAATCCATCCACTAAAGATCATACTTTAAATGTCTCTACATTGCCTTATGAGTTAGAGGACATATCTTAAGAAAGTATTCCAAAGGATGATCAAAATATTCCATCAAGGTCTAGCAATGGTCCCTCCCAAGGCATATTGACATCCTCTGGCCTCACGGTTGAGAATAGCGAAAGAATATGTGACTTTACACTTGATCCAAATCCATTCAAAGAACAAGTGGATATTAAGCCACTTCCCATGCCTAAGGAAGATACCCAAGAACCCGTTGTAAGCAATCCAACCTTTGAAATTGACCCATGTTAAAAAATTTAGTGAAAACATGTCGAAAGCAATTCCAAAATTAGTAAAGATCAAGAATTCATATCTCCAAGATACTACAATGATCTAATGGGCACTCTCCTATCTATACAAGATGCCACAAATGATGATCATATCCATATAGCACATATTCCTCCATATACCCACAAGATGCTTTCTTTAGATGGATATGTAGATGATCTTCATTAAAAATAAGAGTCTCATACTTTTGACATCATTACCAAGGTACAAGAGTCCCTAATATTAACATTTGTACACATGATCAAAGTATACAAAAATCTAGAGACATACCAAAAGTGGATCATGAAGAAGGCTTCTATAGAAGTTGTGAATCAGAGACATCATGTGGAGACATATCAAAAGGCTTCTACAAAAGTTGCAAATCAGAAACATCTTGTGGAGACATAACAAAAATGGGTCATGAAGAAGCCTCCTACATAAGTCATGAATTAGAAACATCATGTGAAAGCATACCAAGAATGAATCATGAGAAATAATTTTACAAGGACGGTGAAGCATCAACACTTCTTGAGGAAGCATTACAATCTGATATCTCACAAAATCAAGCTTAGGATATCAATCAAGAATTCATCCCACATATGGAGGATCCTATCATTTATAAAGTTGGATCACTCACCTTTCTCAAGGCAAGCTACCTCATCAATAAAGAAGTTGTCACTTTTGAAGATTCACCACAGAGTAGAGAAAGATTAGCACCTTGTTTCCAAGGAAAATCAAATCCTATTGCAGACAATTTTTTTCAGCAAATGAATTATCAAGGTAGAGGATTAGGCCTACATGAATAGGGTATCCTAGAACCAATGCATATTTTTGGCAATCCTAAGAATCAAGGCCTTGGTTATTCGGTAATCAAGGGATACTTCTATAAAACTGGGGGCAACTTCATCTCAAGCAAACGTCAACATAGGGAGCACAAAGAATCCTTATGATGAAACCAATGCCAATACTACAACCCACCATGTCATGAATCTTCATCAACCTATCACCCCATCCATGAATTGGGACCGACAACAAAAGAAAGATTTGAATCAAAGCATGAAGAACGTCATCAAAGAAAAAGAAGTAGTGAAGGACGAAGGACAAGTCAAATATATATGGATACCAAAGAATACAAAGAAAGACTATCCCTATCAAACTCCATTAGTCAAAGAAACTATGGGGAGAAATCAAAAATGGAAAAGTATCCATCAATTAAGTACAAAAAGGAAAAAATAGGCTTCTCAAGCAACATACAAAGTATACCGAGCTGTTGGTCCTAATTCCACGCACACTTCTGTATCCATCCATTATTCCTCATCTTCCCAAGTTTGGAGAGTCAAAGGTTCCAAACTGTCGACCAATCCATATTTTATACCTAAACATGATTTATCCATGCCTCCACACATGATATCCAATTCTCACATTGACCATGTGTTGGCAATGACCTTTCATCATAAGGATTCAGAAGGCACTCTACCACGATGTGCACACAAAGACAAAGTTAACTCCAGTGTTAGCAAAGCAGATCAGGAATCTCTAAAGTTGCATTCAAGTGCATGTATCTTGGCTAGGAAGCTTCTTCAAGTAGGATACTGATGGCACATTATGACAAAAGCATCAATGTCAGCAGTACTAGGTGATTCAACATCAACTTAAAATCTCTTAGAAAATACAAAAAAATTAAAAAATATAAAAATCCAAAAAAATCAAAAAAAGGATTGAAAACAATAAAGAAAAAAATTTCCCTTTAGCGAAAACCATTTTGGTGGCGCTTTGGATAGGTACCATGATGAAAACCTAGCAAGCAGGCATCATGTGTAGAATTGAGCATCTGCGTGCGCTATTTCAAGAGAAATCATCTTATCGCATTCATAATAAATCCATCATTTGAGCCACATTATCCATTCATCCATGAACCGTTTATGCAATCCATTTTCATCCATTTGCATCCATACTCCAAGTTATCTTGATCTTGGAAAAGTTTGGGGCACACTTTACACTTGCTTGTGGTAAACATCTTGACATGGGTCATTTTCATTGATCCTGTTGCACCCAATGTTGTTTAAACCTTGAAGCATTATCCAAATGAGAATCCTCTATTTGAACACCCTTATCTTATCGTAAGATGATCCATATCCATTCATCTATCCATCTATCCAAGAATCCACCCATGGTCATTCAAACATTGGTAGACACTGGGGGCAGATATTTAGATCTTGCTTTAGGAATAAATCTTGATCTATATCCTCCAACTTATGTGGCGATCCGAAAATTGGCAAACACAAAATCAAATTAGTTGAAGAACTGGTGATCCAAAATCCAAATCACTAGCCCATGGCATGTTTTGACAAGAGGATGTTCCTTACCAAGTTTTATCTTTCGTCGAACATCAATTTGAACAATCAATATCAGTCGCATCTAACTTGCACGTTAGCATCACATCAAATCATCAAAACAATTTTGTTCCAAATCAAGCTTCATCAATCTTGATCAATCAAATCCAATCAATTATCACCTTGTTTGACTTAACACACTTAGTCAAATTATCATCTTGTGAGTGAGTTTACTCTAAGATAACACAACTTCCTTGGGTTTACAAGTTCATTATCATCTTTGTTTGGCTTAACACACTTAGCCAGATTATCAAATACATAATCACCTCGTTTGACTTAACACACTTAGTCGAACCATCCTCTTATGTACAAGTTTATTCTAGGATAACACAACTTCCTAGGGTTTACAAGTGCATTATCACCTTGTTTGACTTAACACACTTAGTCCAACTATCAATCCATCAATCTGATCAATCAACATTAAGCTTGATTTTCAACAAAATCCCAAAACAAAGCACTGATATCATCACATATCCTTATCCAAATTATCAAAATCATGCAAAAATTCAAAACATTCAGAAATCTATCAAAAATCCAAAAACATTCAAAAACCCATAAAAAAAATAAAAATTCAAAAACATCAGAAAAAATCAAAAATCAAAAACATCCAAATCACACAAAATCCAAAAAACATTCATAAATCTCGAAAATACCAAAAAAATCGAAAACTTGAAAATCAAAACAGCCTCAAAACACTTCAAAAATACCAAAAACAACCTCAACATATCTAAAAAACCCAAAATGGTGCACCTGTCTCAACTCGCTTTCACTCGCAATAAAATTTGCTCATAATAAATCATCGTCGCCTTCATCCTTTGGTGAAGCAATCAGAAGCAAGTATAGCAAGTTCAAAAGTGCGAACTTAATCATCAAAGTCTCAAAAGTCTAGATCAGTAAGCAAGCAAGTTGGTCAACTCGGAGTATCAATAGCTTATCACCCAATCAGTCTCACCAAAACCCTGATCACAACATGTCCTAGGATGAAGCTTTCCCACGATGGACATAAGCGTTAGGTACCTCACAGTAATTTAGCCTTGGCTAGCGGTACGAAGAACATTAGCTTGTTTGTTTACTTTATCTTGGTCTTGTTTAGACTTATCTTATATTGCGTTCATTCCAAGGACCTCTCGATGATGCCTAAATAAAACAGGTTTAGAGAGAAAGGAATGGGGCAATGATCATTATCTTTTTGTCTATTGTGCTTGTTGGACGTTCTTGTAAAATAACTTGGCAAATACTTGCTTTGTTGGGTCCATCCTAGCAAGGTTTCCGTATGTCAAGTGTGAACAAGAGCACTCCTATCTGATTGTTGAGTCAAAGTCCATCACACTAGGTGCAATGCCATCCTAGTTCTTAATACCTTGATGCATTGTACCTATGTGTGTTATCAAACATAAGGAAAGTTATGCTCTTTATCTCTCCCATCCCTGGATAAGCAATACATCATCATCAATCATCATCATATCTAATAAAGTCTTGATGACTAGTGGACTTGTTGAAATTTCACATTTTCTTGGATTCAAGGGTTGATCTCTCTCATTCTTCTATCCTCTTTCACACTAACAATGCATTCATCTTACATCCACACTCTCATCTTGCATAATCATGTCATATCCATCCCATCCATCTCACATGCATTGCATAATCATTTAAGTTTTTAAGGATAATATAGATTTGTTATTCTAAGCATCTTAACATCTCATTTACATCATAATTATCATATAGATCATATAGTCTAACCGTCCATACATCCATTTTGAACCTCTTTGTCGAGAGATTGACCTCAAATCGAATCTTTTCGCTCGATCTCTTGAGAGGGCAGTGTACTAACATACTTCTTTTCGTTGGGGCATCTAAAAAATTAGATTTTTTTTAATTTCAATGTCAGCGGCATCATTCTTTGAACCAATGCAACAAGTACATTTCTTCAAAGAGGGGCAAAATGTAGACATGCAAAACTAACATCATACATCCAATTATGCTATTAATCAATTAAAACAATTTATTGATTAATTCCCTAGCTTTATCATACTTAATTAAATAAATCAAATTATTTCATTAAGTCCTAAAGTTCTTCTCATTTGATTCAATAAATCAAAATGATTTAAATCAAATACTAAAACTCCTAAAAACCTCCAAGTTAATTTATCTAAATTAATTAACTTCTAATCATAATCACCCATTCTCTAGCTTTTGACTCAACTTGAGTCAAATCTAAACTCTCAACTAACCCACCCACTTGCACCAATTAATCATTTCTTTGATTTATTAATTCTTCTAATTACTTTCAAAAGGGCATCAAGATGGAATATTCTATCCATTTGAATCTTCCCCCCAAAGGACTTGTCCCTTCCAACAAGGCATTAAATGCTTTTACACATTCTCTTACACATCTCTTACACAAGTCAAACTTTGCATTTAATGCACCTTTCATCCCCCTTAAACATGTCATTTCAGCAAAATTCAAATTTGAAATTGGCACATTGGCCAAAACTTGCACATTCCTCACCCTCTCACACCTTGACAAGTGGCATCTTGTCATTGTCTTATGAACGATCCCACATTCATTCAAAATCTCTCAATATCCTAACCTTGAATCTATAAAGGCAAGGCAATAAGACAATTTGAGGACAACACATTTTATGCAAAGTTACTCTCTACATGTGAGAACTAATTTTGTCCACAATTACATGCATTTGCATTATCACCATCATCTTGGCAGCTTTTGCTTATCAAGGATTGGGAAAGGGCATCCTTTCTACATCATGAGGAGCACCAATCCACTATGAGATCAATTTGATTCATGTTATTGTGTTTTATTTAGTTTTCCTTGTTTTCTTATTCAACATGACTTGGTATTTCATAGAGATGTTGTTGTTTGCTTTAAAGGACTAACCATGTTAAGGGCATGTTTGAGTCTTTTTAAGAAATTTACATATTTCACCATCACATATATATTATCTATACATAATGAATTTAATATATATTTTATAAATATATAATATTATTATTAATATATTCTATAATACGATTATTATTATATTATATAATATTAATTAATTTATATTTTATATAGATATATATAACATATAATAACAATAATATACTAATTATATATTATTATATCTATAATAATGTATTAATACATTAAAAAATAAAAAATATCAATTTTATGCCTTGTCAATCAAATCAAATAGTTTCACTTTTTACTAGTGTATAATTGACTAGACATATTATAATAAAACTTTATACTATTTAGAAATAATATTTTTAAATGAATAGTATCAAATAGCTATACATTAGTCAAAATACTTACCTCATACTAATATTATTGTACACACTATGATCCAATAGAATTAAAGAAAAATAGTTTTCATATATTGAAATAAACTTTAGAAAAATATATGCATTAGAAAAAATAGTCAACTGATTTTAATTCTTAGCCCCTATTGGTTCATTTGAACAAATTAATAAAAATAGATGAATACATTAGTATACCTGTACCCATGATAGGAACTAAAAATGGGTTAAGTACTTAGAGAAATCACAAACAAGAAAATATGATCAATTTATTTTAAATAGAGATCCAAATGCCGCATGTAGAGTTATGGTAATTTAAAAAATGATGTAATCAATGAGCCTTTCTTGTATGTAATGATGGCAATTTTAGTGACAATTTTTTAATTGATGAGAGATAAAGTTATTCAAATATTCCTTTGAAATTTTTGGAATATCTAATCTCAACTAAATTATTGAATTCTCCAACTGCATCTCTCTTCTCATGTCCTCACCATATCAACCTCCATATCTCAGCATTAAAGACCAAGATTTGATTCTATCTCCTCTAAGTACTCAACTTGTTGACTATTATTATTAACTATTAGGGTAAGTGCACCAATCTATGACACAATTTAGGTGCCAAATTGAAAAATGATAAAAAAAATGCCGAAATAAGGCCTTTGGCACACGCCAAATGGCTTTCTAGACATAAAAGGAAAAATTCAGGTTTGGAACCCTCATTTTGTCTTGAACCCGCGGCTTGAGAAGGAAGATTTTAGGTCTGCAACTCGCGCTCACCAAATATCCTGCATTCTTTCCATCCTTAGCTTGCCATTTTCCATGAGAATGCCACCAACACATCAGAGAGGTTGAAGATTGCAAAGAGGTGTGTATTTTTATTCTATTTATTTTGAATTTGATTTGGAATTCAACTTTAAATAGATTTTTATAATAAAACTTTGTTCTAATTCTCAGGGAATGAATCTCCACCTCAAAACATTGAGAATTCACAATCACCCCCTCATCAAGAGCCTCCTATACAAGAACAAACCGAAACCCCTCCATCAATTCATAGGCATCCTCAAGGAACACAAGAAAACATTCAAAAGCAAATTGAAAACAATAAAAGAGACATTCAACAATTAATTGCAAGATTAACCAAGCATGCCGAAACCCACTCTTATAGGAGAGGGATTGCTAAATAATTGAAATCAATTTTAACTCATGTAGGAGAAATGAGCGAGCAAATGAATTTTTGGTCAACTAAGAGAGATGAGATGAGTCAATTTATGCTAATGGTTTGTCATATGTAGATGTCAAAAAACTAAAAATTAGCAAAGCCGAGTTGTGTACCCTATTTAAAGACCCAAAAGCCAATGAACCTTTGTCCCATGCATGCAGGAGGTTCCCCATCCATTGGTGCCACCATGATTTAATTAGAAACAAATTTTGGGAGCGGTGGTGGATGGTATTTGACCAACCTCCATGCAATAACCATGAGGTGCCACAATAATTTTTGAGGAAACTCTATTGCGAGTTTGTCCTCAATAAAATGCCAAACTATTTCGACATATTAGACTTTCAGGGAAGAGGTGGGGGCTCCACACATGATAGACCTGGTGCATGACGTAATCCAAAGTTGGCACTGAGAGCCTTGAGCAGACCCATGGTGGAGCATGTGGTTATTCCTTCCATTGTTAAGGACAGTGTAGGGGTGGGCATGATGAAGTCGATTGGCTCACTCACCCAGACCATTTTACGGTGTGCGAGTCCTCTAGTAGAGCCTGGTGCGGAGGAGACGTGTAGGCCCCAAGCTCCACCCCACCATTGTGGCACTTGTGGTGCTGTTTGCACATATGATTATCAGGGTGCCCGTGATGCAGCTACACAACCTATGTTAGTTGCAAAGGCGATGGATTTCACAGATGATATTCTGAATGATACATTCGACATTGACACTCAGGTAAAATTTAGCAAGTTATTTTAATGTTGTTTATTAAAATATATTTTGAAATTTAAGAATAACTAAATTAGTAGAATTTTGATATGATGAAATTTTAGGGCCGCACTATTCATGAGGGATGCTCTATTCCTACAGACCCTTATACATTCTCGACAATGAGTCCACAGGTATGCAACTAGTATTAAAGATAATATTATTGCATTTGAACAGTTGAATGCTATATTTGAATGTTTGTCTCATAACATGCTTCAGATTTCAAACAATTTCTTGGTGCACCTTCTTCCTCCACATCTCGTGATTCATATCCTCAAACAACGTACACTCAGGTAGCCTTTATTCATTAATAGGGTTGTAAATATATGTTAGCTAGTTTTCATAATTTTGCATATATACAAATCTAAAAAATTGATGAGAAACACAAACATTGCATTCAAGTATTCCTTGATCGTGTCACATTATGTTCTCCTATATCAACATGATACCTGAGATATTGTTTCATTTGCAGCTGTTGACAAGAGATAGCCCTGGTGATGTTGGTGGGACAATGGACCATGGAGTTGCTGCAACAATGGCCAGTTCTGATCCATTGAGAGAGGTATGGAATAGATTAGTTGATTTGACATTGTATTTGCTCTTTTATGGTCTATTATAGAAAATTTTCACTATAATTTTATGTAGTTTAATTTCTATCTTCATGGTTGCTATAGCTGGTTGTCACTCCAGATCATGGACATGGTGATGCTTTAAATGTGCATGATGACTATATGTATGCGCTAAGTGATTATATTTTGTTATATGCCATTCCATATTCAATTTCTATGTTTTAACATCTTTACTTTTAATCGTATCAGTTGAAGGTCTAGAGTGAAGAGAGGAGGAGTAGTGGGCGTGGTTGAAAGATAAGACAAACAACAATCACTCCATCTAGCCGAATTTCGAAGCTTCACGGGATCTATTTCCTTCACCTAGAGGGAAATGACTATGTATTAGTGTTATTTTTTGTATGCCTATGTGGCGTTTTGGAACATATGTTTTGTACTATTGATATATGTACACGATATTTTATGTCCAAATGGCTCCTTTGTACTAAGCCTATATGGTTTTTTTGGATATATTTATATACTTTTATCAATATATATCATTGTATAGCCTTTCAGATTTTTGATTAAAGAAACTCTTATTTTGATATTGCCATTCTTGAATGATGTTATCATGCATATCATGTAAGTTGTATGCTTGAATGTTCTAGGCATGGATTTTGTTTACATCTAATGCTTAATTAATTACTGTCGAATGCTCAATAAGCCCCATCTAAAGTGTATTGTATAAATAAGATCCATTCATGGTGGTTTGTATCCTTTGGAATTCTTTAATTACTTGTGCCTCATCGATACAGAGGCAAGGAGGCTCAAACCCAATCAGTTTGACAACCTACCTTCAAGGGGCTCCTAACAAGATTAATACAACATATTTTGAGCAATCTACACAACCTCAAAAGCCCATCAAACCAAACTCTTCATTCAACACCTTACCCAAAAATCCACCCTTGTAGCACTCTGATGCAGAGCCAAGGTGGAGAAGACTCACAACAATGGAAATGTCAATTCTCAATCAAGAACTCTTCTTCATAATGATTCAGCCTAATAGGCATCAACCCATCCTCAAGGGTCTCAACTCCTCAACCTTGCAAATGAACAAAAAGACTCCACCAAGGCCCTACAAAGACCATCAACATTCATACAATGAAAATTGAATCATTTCACAACAATCCCTAAGTTAGATTCATCAAGGTTTCCAAAACTCACATTTGTGATTGGTTATTCTTGTAGTACTCAAAACTCAGTTTTAGCTAGATTTCTCCCAAGCTTTCCAAAACACTAGAAAATTACAAGATGGATTAAGATACCCTTTTTCAGGGCTACACAACATACCAAAGAATCAATGGTCTCTCTTTTGGACCGACATAGACTTTCAGTACACCTACTTCAATTTTGGCTTCACAATTAACCCTTTTTTTTCAAAGGGACCACCCTTCCAAATTTAGGTATCCATCCAAACAACTTGGATAGTCTTAGTTCATGGTGCCAAACCTCAAATTTTGTCATTAGTTTGTGTCTACAGAGCCTCTAACTCACAAAACCCACGAAACCCTCCTAAACCTTCACAAAATCAAGGGTTTTAAAAAAAAATACAACTCCAGACCTCTCTCAACACTTCCAAAGCCCCAAACACCTCAAAATACTTCTGCACAGACCCATCAGACCCTCACATAACCCTTACAAGCATTAATTCTTAGAAACCTCTCTTTGGTTCCTCACTTCCATGTTGGAAAACCCTTGTTCAGTCTTAGAACAGTCACAAAAAAAACACATAATTATGACTCCTTATTCAAAAATGAGTTGAAACACTTATTATAACATTTTTTCAATCAATCCACCAAGATACAGTAGAAAACAATAGGTGGATTGATTGTTACATCATAAATTTCCCCTCAAACCCTTGATTCAACAACACTGGGACAATCACTGTTTGTGTTCGTTCTCTCTACAAACAAAGAGTTAAGAAAAAAAAATAAAAATAAATGAATTATAATACATATAGACACATCCTCTGAAATTATTAGACCATGAAGAAACTATATGTGCCCGTAAAACACTTAAAAATATCAAGAAAACGATATTTTTCTAGAAAATTGCTCAAAATTGTGGTGTTTATTGTGTAAAATTGTTACAAAACTTCTTCCACTCTCTCATTCCAGACTTGGTAAGGATTTTTAAATCATTTTACAACAACCATCTTATCCCCAACGCCCATAACCAACCTTGGGATTAGTTGGTCCCTTAATTACATTTGTTTGTGTTAAAGTTGCTTTGTCAACATTTTATAACTTATATGATTTCTAATTGACTTCTAAGACACAAAACACCCTTTATTTGCATTGTTATTGATCTCTCAAAGATTATTAGACAAAATAAACCTAAAGACACTAAAATTTACCTATTTATGTATTCAAATAAAAAAAAATGATGATGTGGTGTAGGTGCTCCTGCACCAAACTCAAAACTCGGTCAAAGCCTAATTTCTCCCAACCTTTCCAAAACACTTGACCATTTAAAGGTGGATTAAGATACCCTTTTCAGGGTTACACAACATATGCCAAAACTAATAGTTACTCTTTTGGACCAACATGAACTTTCAATAAACCTCCCTCACTCTTGGCTTCACAATTAGGCCTAATTTCCAAAGGAACCCCCTCACAAACTCACCTCCAAACCAAGGAAACTTGAAATAGTCTTAGGGATGCTCACCAAACTCAGGATTCTCCCATTTTAAGAGCCCCAAGAACTTGTTCTATTCCTCTACTCACAAACCATCCTAAACCTTCACAAAAACAAGGGTTTTAAAGAAACTCATAACTCCAGACCTCCCCCAATCCTTCCAAAGGTCCAAAAATCCCACAATACCTCTGCCCTAACTTAAAGGATACTCACAATCCCATTCCTTTTAGTATTTCTCAGATTTAGTACTTGAGTTCTTACTTTCATGGTGGAAACACCCTTGAACAACATTAGAACTTCACACCCCACTGAGTTTATTCATTCTCCCAGCCTCCAAAGTATTCATACACCAAAATAATCATGGAATAGGCCAATCCACTATGAAAAAAGGGTCAAAATATTAGGTTGATTGGATAATGTGTCATGGTGTTGCCCTCAAAACCCCTAACACAAAAAATAGAGTAGTAACCAAGTTTGCTGATCCCACACACACCAACGGTGGATTTAAACCTTCAGAATAGATACAAAGAGAGTAAAAACATATGCAATCAAGTATCCAAAGCCTCTAGTCATGATAGACTTGTATGGTCCTGTGCAACGTAAATAAAATTCAGGAAAACAAAGAAAACCAATGATCAACGTTTTCAAGTATATTTTCTTATTAGAAACTGAACAAAATCAACCCTCAACTCGGGGTATTACATAAATATATCTTGACACCACCTTCCAACTACCCCTTGAGCTGATCAACCACCATAACCACCCTTTGTTAGACTTCTAAGATGGCAATTTGCCAATTTTGCTCTTAATTACCATTCATTCACAACTTGATTTTGCAAATACCACCTAACTGACCTATTAAGCCTTTTAAATACAATTGAAAGGTATTTACATAGCATATAGAAATATAGAGAGAAAATACAATAAATAGTTTAACTAATGAATTGTAAAAAATGGATTTTTGTAGTTTATATTCATGTCATTGATTACATTGCATTGCACATCTTTCAAAGTCAAAGCATTACTCCACTTTGGATAACTAATAAGTAGATGCTGATAGATGTCAAAAATTTAATTACAATATAGTTTGAACAAAGTCAACCTAAGCAGTTATGTAATTTCTTCACATTGCATAACTAATAACTAGGAGCAGCTTCCAATTGCATTTTCTTATCATGGCATTCTATGAGACCAAATTTCTCTGAGATATTTTTTCAAATAGTTCCCTGTCTTGTCTATGTTACCACATTTTTCATACATGTCTACCAAAGCATCTTCTCAAACAGTTCACAACCTTGTTGCTATGGCTAAAATCCTAAAATAAGTGATTTTGAACAAGATATGGATGCTTCAAAAAATATATCAAAAGCATAATAGTAAGCAATAGCATAGAGAAGGTAGTGAACTGTTTGAAAAAATGCATTAAAAAAATTGCTTTGAAATGATAAATTTAGTTTTCCTTTCACTCTTCTTTAACATTGTATATCTGCTCCTTTTTATAACAAGAGATAACAAAACATAAAAAAATGTATAACAAGAGATAAAAACTATCTTTTTTGAAATCGAAAGGCATTTCCATAGCATAGATATATAGAGAGAAAATAAAATAAAGAGTTTAACTAATGAAATGTAGAAAATAGATTTTTGTAATTTTTATTCATCCATTGCACATCTTTCAAAACTCAAAGCATCACTTCACATTGCATAACGAATAACTAGATGCTGATAGATGAAAAAATTTCAATTAAAATATAGCTTTTGATAAAGTCAACCTAAGCGGTTATGCAATTAATTCACATTGCATGACTAATAACTAGGAGCAACTGCCAATTGCTTTAGCTTATCATGGCATTCCATGAGACCACATTTCTTTGAGGCATTTTTTCAAATAGTTCATTCCCTTGTCTATGCTACAAAATTTTTCATATATGTCTACCAAAGCATTTTATCAAATAGTTCATTGCCTTCTTGCTATGGCTAAAAGCCTAAAACAGATGCTTTCGAACAAGCCATGGATGCTTGGAAAAATCTATGAAAGAATAATAGTAAGTACTAGCATAGACAAGCCATTGAAATTTTTGAAAAAATGCCTCAAAGAATAGTGGTCTCATGGTGATGGAATGCCATGACAAGCCATAGAAAAGGCAGTGAACTGTTTGATAATATGCCTCAACTACTTGCGTTTGACAACTTTTTCCTCGAGTGAAAATTCACCACCATAAGAAAAAGCCTCCGAGATAGAGAAAACTGAGCAAGGTTATTGTAGAGGGGCCCAACATGATCCCATAGGATCAAACGAGAAGTTTTTAAGCATCACAATGTCTGAGTAATAGCATGTTGAAGTTCACAGCCATTTTGCACTTTGGACCCTTAAGGGATCAATCCGGTTGAACATAGCTCAGAGTGATTCTGCATGTTTAGGTACAAAAGAGGACCATGCCTAGCGTAAAAATACCTAGTTGGATGCATTGGAACACTTTGTTTGGTCACATGAGCTGCAGAACAAAAGTTGCATCACTTTGCAACTTTAAACTACTTGCATTTGACAACTTTTTCCCCGAGTGAAAATTCGCCAGCATAGGAAAATGCCCTCGAGATAGCAAAAAATGAGAGAGGTTATTGTAGATGGGCCCAACATGATCTTGTTGGATAAGACGAGAAGTTTCTAAGCATCACGGTGTCCGAGTAATTGCATGTTGAATTTCACAGCCATTTTGCACTTTGGACCCTTAAGGGATCAATCCAGTTGAACATAGCTCGAAGCGATTCCGCATGTTTAGGTGTGAAAGAGGACCATTCCTAGCGTAAACGTACCCACCCAGATGCATTGGAATAGTTTTTTTGGTCACACAAGCTGCAGAACGAAAGTTGCACCACTTTGCAACTTTCTGCTTGCATTTGACAAGTTTTTCCTCGAGTGAAAATTCGTCACCATAGGAAAAAGCCTCCGATATAGAAAAAACCGAGAAAGTTTATTGTAGAGGGGCCCAACATGATCCCATAGGATCAAACAGGAAGTTTCTAAGCGTCATGGTGTTCGAGTAATAGCATGCTGAAGTTCAGAGCCATTTTGCACTTTGGACCCTTAAGGGATCGATCTGGTTGAACGTAGCTCAGAGCGATTCTACGTGTTTAGGTGCAAAAGAAGACTGTGCCTAGCATAAAAGTACCCACCCGGATGCATTGGAACATTCTGTTTGGTCACACGAGCTACAAATTGAAAGTTGCACCACTTTGCAACTTTCAAGTACTTGCATTTGACAACTTTTTCCCCAAGTGAAAATTCGCCAGCACAGGATAATGCCTTTGAGATAGCCAAAACCGAGATAGGTTATTGTAGATGGGCCCAACATGATCTTGTAGGATCAGATGAGAAGTTTCTAAGTGTCACGGTGTCTAAGTAATAACATGCTGCATTTCACAGACATTTTGCACTTTGGACCCTTAAGGGATCGATCCAGTTGAATGTAGCTCATAGAGATTCCACATGTTTAGGTGTGAAAGAGGACCATCCCTAATGTAAATTTACCCACCCGGATGTGTTGGAACAGTTTATTTGGTCACACGAGCTACAGAATGAAAGTTGTACCACTTTGCAACTTTCAACTACTTGCATTTGACAACTTTTTCCTCAAGTGAAAATTTGCCACCATAGGAAAAATCCTTCGAGATAGCAAAAACCAAGAAAGGTTATTGTAGAGGGGCCAACATAATATGATAGGATGAGACAAGAAGTTTCTAAGCATCATGATGTCTGAGTAATAGCATGTTGAAGTTCATAGCCATTTTGCACTTTGGACCCTTAAGGGATCGATCCGGTTGAACGTAGCTCAGAGTGATTCTGCGTGTTTGAGTGCAAAAGAGGACCATGCCTAGCATAAACGTACCAACCCAGATGCGTTGGAACAGTCTGTTTGGTCACATGAGATGCAAAACAAAAGTTTTGCCACTTTGCAACTTTCAACTACTTGCATTTGACAAATTTTTCCTCAAGTGAAAATTCGCCAGCACAGGAAAATGCCTTCGAGATAGAAAAAACTGAGAGAGGTTATGGTAGATGGGCCCAATTTGATCTTGTTGGATTAAATGAGAAGTTTCTAAGCATCATGGTGTCCGAGTAATAGCATGCTAAATTTTGCAACCATTTTGCACTTTGAACCCTTAAGGGATGGATCCGGTTGAACATAGCTCGAAGCGATTTCGCATGTTTAGGTGTGAAAGAGGACCATACCTAGCATAAACGTACCCACCCAAACATGTTGGAATAGTTTGTTTGGTCACACAAGATGCATAATGAAAGTTGCACCACTTTGCAACTTTCAACTACTTGCATTTGACAACTTTTTCCTCGAGTGAAAATTTGCCACCATAGGAAAAAGCCTTTGAGATAGAAAAAACTGAGCAAGGTTATTGTAGAGGGGCCCAATATGATCCCATAGGATTAGATGAAAAGTTTCTAAGTGTCATGATGTCCGAGTAATAGCATGTTGAAGTTTGCAGCCATTTTGCACTTTGGACCCTTAAGGGATCGATCCGATTGAATGTAGCTCAGAGCGATTCTACGTGTTTGGGTGTAAAAGAGGACTATACCTAGTGTAAACGTACGCACCTAGATGCATTGGAATAGTCTGTTTAGTCACACAAGATGGAGAATTAAAGTTGCACCACTTTGCAACTTTCAACTACTTGCATTTGACAACTTTTTCCCCGAGTGAAAATTTTCCAGCACAAAATAGCTCCGAGATAGCAAAAAATGAGAGAGGTTATTGTAGATGGGCCCAACATTATCTTGTAGGATTAGATGAGAAGTTTCTAAGCATAATGGTGTCCAAGTAATAGTATGCTGAATTTTATAGCCATTTTGCACTTTGGAACCTTAAAGGATCGATCCGGTTGAACGTAGCTCAGAGCAATTCTGCATGTTTAGGTGCAAAAGAGGACCATGCCTAGTGTAAAAATACCCACCCAAATATGTTGGAACAATTTTTTTGGTCACACGAGCTATAGAATGAAAGTTGCATCACTTTGCAACTTTCAACTACTTGCATTTGACAACTCTTTCCCTGAGTGAAAATTCACCACCATAGGAAAATGCCTCTCAGATAGCAATAACCAAGAGAGGTTATTGTATAGGGGTGCAACACGATCTTGTAGGTTCAAACAAATATTTCATAATCACCATGGTTTACGAGTAATACCCTGTCAAATATTGTTTCCCTTTTTCACTTTGCACCCTTAAGGGATCGAGTCGGTTGAACCACAGTAGTTGTTTTGTTGAATGTCATACCCTAAGGTATGTTAGAGATGACCTAGGTTGCATCAATTTCTCTGAGGCTTACACCACCCCTACCTTGTCACTTCATCAAAGGACAATAGATTTAAAGGAAGGTTATTCAGTAAGACAAGCATCATGAATGTATGAACACAAGGGAACTGTGAAGGGTCACTATACATGGAAATGTGCAAATGAAAAAGATAGATTAGAAATGAGTAGTGATCAGTTGTTAAGTACAGTGAGTGTATGATTATAAAGTTCTTGATAATCAAATTCACTCACCATAGTCAATGTCCTATGACTGTCAAGTCTATGTCAGTCAGTGTCTCAAGACTCCAAGAGCTATGGCTGTGTATGCAACAATAGGTCCTTATGAATGTGGAGTCTTCAAAAAATACAGTAAGTCAATGAAAAATATTACAATAGTGATCCAAGAACATCTTGAAAATATTCCCATTTTTCAATACTTGTAGCAATACATATAGGGAAATAATCCTCCCATTTCCAACACAAATCATGAAATATATTGTACTTGAGAAAAGGACAAAAGGAGTTGCTGCCTAGTTTCATTTTTCCATTCCACCTTAGCTGGCCCAACTATTTGCATTCCAAAATGGTTGAAAACATGTACATCCCCTGCTCCCTATGAAACACATGGGTAGTAGCCTCTCTGTGGTTGTGTAGTATCATAGGAATTTGGTCCACAAAAAACCTGCAAAAGCCTCCCAATCTTAGATATAGACTCACATAAAAATCATTAAAAGAGCAATAACTAAATAATGTCAATCATACAGCTAAGGAGACCTACTATCACCTTCTTGCATGCTAGATAAGGAGGTCGATTGAAGGTCCTACAATGGTGATGTGCCCCTTTGCTACTTTATCATCTCTCGATGACCCTATGTATAAATTTCAAATATATCATTGAGAGGCTTAACATAAAATGTGTAGCATATAAGAATCTGATAAATCTAGGAGATGGAAAAGAAAGAGAAGATTGAAAACTAGAAAATGCACCAGTAATCGATGTTTCTCATGTACCACTGAACACTTGCACCAAAAACCGATGTTCTTTTCTTATATACTTTGACAAACTTCAGTATTAACTATAGTCACAATCAGAAAAGGATCAATGACAGTCATAAATGCATATGACATCAAACAGTAATCGTGAAAAATCCTTATTGCAAGGTGTTGGTCCAACAGAGTGATCAATATAACATGGCTTTACAAATTCAATGTGCATACTTACAAATCAATCCAGGGAACCATCTGGGTTTGCTCTAGTCTTTATTGTGTTGAGTATTGCCTCGTGGTCAGAATCACACACTTTTCACAAGTTCTTGTTCACAGGTCTACCCTTATATTTGATCAAATGAACATTGGTGGCGACGACAAGGTTCAAATAGTGAAGAATTTTCTGATGCGTGTTGAAGTCCTCAAACAACCAAACTGCAACATTCTTAACTGGATACCTTCGAAGCCATGTTCCCGTAACAACCACCAAACCTATAGGATATTCTATGTTTTCTCCGTCTATAATTGGGGACTCCAATTTATTTTTGGCCTTGATACAATGGCATAGGTAATGATCTGTACCCTCTTCATTGTCTTCATCTGCAATTACCACATAAACGTGCCCTGCATTGATATGTTCATCTTGTTAGATTTATTTACTGAGCAACATAATAAAAAATTGTAAGATATATTACCTAGTTCTAGTAGGTCAAATACATGACTAAAGTCAATGGATGATTGTGTCTTTGTGATTTGTAGAGCTGTCAAGCGCTGATAAGTGTCAAGTGGGGTTAGAATTCTTATAGACCATTTGTCAACCCACTCCATTGAATCACAATCATTCCATGATTGAAGTGTACATGCATAACAAAAGCATGCCATCTTCCTTGTATGGATAGTCCTTTTACCTGCATTGGAGCATCTAAAAGAATGTCGCTTACTCGATCCTGTTAGTGTACAACAATCCTCATATTTTGCAATGTTAGTATCATCTACTAAATGAAAAAATCTACGAACTAAAGAATTACCTTCACTACCTAGACCCATTGAACCATTGCACCACTAGACAATTGATCTTGCATCTGTCAACTTTACACTGTTTGTGTACTTTAACTCTTCTCATGCTAGGGCTCTTTTGATACATGCACCTGCTCCATCATGCTCCCTCTTTCCATGCCCGGCCTCTAAGAAGTTCCACATATGCTGAACACCACTAATCCTATACATCCTGCTCAACCAGTAAAACATTTTGGCGTTCTTGAATTGTGATGTACAATTATCTGACCATATGATATGCTGACTAAATGATATGCCCCTGCTAGCCAGATCGACATAGAACATATGAAAGCAACCTTGAACAAACTTTGTAGAATGTGTGTGATCATCACTGATGTAAAAGTGATACTCCCTCAATACTTTCCTATTTTCCTTTGTAATATCATTTGCATGAATGAATGCTATATGTACAAATATAGAAACTTGCACAGAGTTGTAGTACTATGATTACACCTTGTTCTGTGGTTGTAGTGTTTAGTTCTCAATGAAGTCGACAATTGAAATGATATGACGAAGTGGAAATGTGTCCTTGCATAACTTGAACTGTGAGTCCAACCATTGTGCTCTGTGTGTATGCGTTGCATAATCATAAACCACTCGATCATGAAAATGCCCATAAACTGATACACTGGAATCTTATCACTGACAAATTCACACTTCTTTGCTTCTTTCCCATCTTTTATACTGTATGCCATTGTCCTATATTTGCCAAATTCCACAATTTTGTCTCCAACTGTGTGTGTAATAGCCATGTGTTGGAAAATTGACAAATTTTGCACGCCACCACAATGATCACATGTGCCATCCAAACATGATTTTTTGTAAAAAATTTGACCATCCTCTCTTTCACATTAAATGGAAGACAAAAATTTCCTTGGCGATTTAGGTGGAGGCATTATGTTACATTCCTGCAAAACATTGTCAGTATGAATATCTACACATATACGTCGATAAAAATCATAATGGTTAGAAAACTCAATATGAAACCTACAAAAACAATTAGTGCATGTGTGATTTATTTTGACATAAAAAGGCTTTAGAATTTCAAAATAACTTTGACATATTTTAATTTCAGGAAACTTTTGTACAAAATCAGCAAAAAATTGGGTTTGAGTGGTATCCAAATAATGCATTAGATGTGGCTCACGGTTTTTACTACCAATTATCCTTCTTACAACATCTCTTTGATTAGGAGAGGTCCTTGTGTTATCCTTCCAATAATTCACAATTAAAGATCTCAAGCCTTGAGCAATTCTTGTGTCTTTCCGTGGCACTCTACCCGAAAATGCCCATAACTCATTGCTATTTGGATCCTCCACTCTTTCACACCTTCCTTTGGCTCTCATTAGAGATGATCTACTTATTTTAAAAGACTTGCCTTTGTAAGGTTCACCTTGTTCGTTGTTTGACTACTTAACAGTGTTGTTGTCATCACACATCGTGTGGCACAACTATCCTTCGTGCATGAGGTGGAACCCACGCTTTCGTATGCACTCATCAAGTTCTTTACAATGGAATTTTCACTTGAGTCATTCAAAAATATTAGCCCAAGAGCCTTCATGGTGGGCCTAACTTTGAGTTGCCTGATCATTTCAACAAATAGTTGGCATCTTCCACCCTCACTTAGCTTTGCAAAAAACAAACTCCATATCCTTTCTGCATATCTTTGACATGTACATTTTGGAATCTTATTAGGAATCCATTTCAAAACATTGGAATCAATATGAATAAAATATGTAGGTTTTCTATGCAAAACTCTAGGAGGATTTCTCAAATGTAAATTTGTGTCAATATTGGGAAGGTCAACAACATCGGGGATAGATCGTGTACCTTCAATTGGAGGTGCAATTGATGACATACCTTGAGATTGACATGTAAACAATGTTGTACCTCCAAGTTGAGATGTTGTTTGTGGAGTTCCTTCAAATAGAGATGTGTTTCTTGATGTAATTTCAAAATGTAATGTTTTTGATGGTGTGTCTTCAATTGGAGATGTGATTTCTGATGTACCTGGAAAACCACATGTTGTTGTCAATGTGTCTTCAATTGGAGATGTGCATTGAGATTCACCTATGGTTGATGATGTGCCCCCAACTTATGTATCCATTCCCGTCCTTCATGAAATTTCCTAATTTGTGCCCTTTGTTTTTCCAATTTGACATCTCTCTTAGATTGCATGGGAATTTGTGGATGTATGGGCTACAATTCCTTTGCTTCACAAGCTACATTTTTTGATTCTCTTCTCCTTTCATTTTTAACTACATGTTCTTCTGGTGTTAGAGGCTTCGGTCGTTTCCTCAGCGTGATCTTGAATGCTACATGTCCACAAACACACATAGAACAAAAGTAAGTAATGCATTTTATAAAAAAATTGATGCAGAGAGGGGTGGAAACCATTCAATACAACAAACCAATGAGAATCACAAACCTAGGGTATAAATTGCTGCCACCTAAATGAAAACTAGAGTCTTGTGTTTATTTTTCTCAAAACTAAATTTTTGATTTTCAACAAAGTCATGAAGAATATGGATTCAAAGAAGGGTTTGTGATGCTATATTTTATCATTATTCACTATTTCTTTGGCAATGTGGTTTTCCAAATTAGATGAAAATAAAAGTTTTCTAAATTAGTTGAAAAAATAATGAAATACAGTGAATTCCACTAGCCATGCTGGAAATGGACTACTATAAGCAATGCAAATAGAATTCATAAGTAAATTTATGTTAAGTAAATGTCATCTTTTTTATTTTTTTTGCTCTTCAAACTCATAAAAATTAAACTTTTTTATGCAAATCTAAAAATTGAACTTTTTTATGCAAATCCCATCTAATTCAATGTTGAATTCTAAGTCCAATTGTTATGATTAATAAAATCATTAAGGAAATTTAGTTTATATTGTCAAAAACAAACAAATATACTAAATACAAATATTTCAATTTACCAAAATGAATATATTACCTTAGATAATGTAAAATGATGTAGAAACTTCAAAATATCTTCTTCTACGTTGTCTACCATGCAGATTGGTGGTAAAAAGGTGATGGATCAAGCATAGATTGGTACAATATGAAGTCAACTGCAGAAAAAAGGCATTTCTTACTCAGATAAAGTGCTGAACCAGATGAACACAAGAGAATGTGGGCCTGAATCACGGAGTCAACCCTTATTTTTACCGTTTCAAAGTAAAACCCATTTGGTGCTAGCCAAATATGTTCCTCTGAAAAGGAGAGACTTCAGAGAGAGGGAGAGACACAAAGTGGGAGAGAGATAGAGGTAGTGAGAGAGAGAGGGAGTGGGAGAGAGAGAGAGGGGAAGGGAGAGGATGTGGGAGGGAGAAACCTAAGAGAGAGAGGTTGGGAGGGAGACACCTAAGAGAAGGAGAGGGAGTGAAAGTGGGAGAGAGGGGGTGGGAATGAGAAACCTAAGAAAGTAGGGTGGGAGGTAAGTGAGGCCTGATTGAGAGGGACTATGAGATAAGTGAGGCTTAATCCCTCAACCCTCAACCCTCAACCCTTAACCCTTAAACCCTAATTCATAGAGAGAGTGAGAGAGTGAGAGAGAGGGAGGGAGAGGGGGTGGGAGGGAGACACCCGAGAGAGAAGGAGAGGGAGATAGAGTGGGAGAGAGGTGGTGGGAAGGAGATACCTAAGAGAGTAGGAGAGAGAGGGAGTGAGAGATAGAGGGATGGGAGAGATACAAGGAGTGAGAGAGAGAGAGACTTGAGAGATAGAGAGGGGGTGGGAGGGAGAGGGAGTACTCAAGATAGAGGGATTCAAGAGAGATGGAGGGGGCAGGGGGAGATACATGAGATAGAGGGAGAGAGAGTGGGAGGGAGATATCTAAGAGAGGGAGAGAGAGAGGGAGAAAGACAAAATGGGAGAGAGTGAGAGAGAGGGAGTGGGAGAGGGAATGGGAGAGAGATAGAGGGAGTGAGTGAGTGACATACCTAATAGAGGGATTAGTTAAAGAGTTTAATTGGGTTTAAGTGTTTAAGTGTTGAGGGATTAGGGTTGAGGTTATTGGGTAGAGGGTAGAGGGTAGAGTGTTTAGGATTTACGGGTTGAGGGTTGAGGGTTTAGGGGTTAAGGGTTAAGGGATGAGGGTTTAAGAGTTAAGGGATGAGGGTTTAAGGGTTAAGGGTTAAGGGTTGAGGGATTAGGGTAGAGATTTTAATTGGGTTTAAGGGTTTAAGGGTTGAGGGATTATGGTTGAGGGTATTGGGTTGAGGGTAGAGGGTAGAGGGTTTAGAGATTTAGGATTTAAGGGTTGAGGGTTTAGGGTTTAGGGTATAGGGTTGAGTGTTTAAGGTTTTAAGGGTTGAGGGTATAGGGTTGAGGTATTAGGGAAGATAAAGTGGGATATATGGAGGGAGAGATGGAGGGAGAAGTGAGATAGATATAAGGAGAGAAGAGAAGGGAGGGACAAAGATAGATGAGGGTTGAGGATCTAATGTATAGAGTATATGGTTGAGAATTGAAGGTATAGGGTTGAGGACCTATAAGGTTGATGGTTTAGGGTATTGGTTTAAGGGTATAGGGTTTAAGGGAGATGAGAGAGAGATAGATGGATTGAGTGAGTGAGAGAGAGACTTGAGAGAGGGAGAGGGGGTGGGATGGAGAGACTTGAAAGAGAGAGAGAGGGAGGGAGTGGGAGAGAGACAGAGGGAGGGAGGGTTAAGGGTAGAGGGTAGAGGGTTTAATGGTTTAGGTAGAGGGGAGAGAGATAGAGGGAGTTAGTGAGTGTGTGAGAAAGAGAGACCTAACAAAGAGAGATGGAGTGAGTGAGTGAGAGAGTGAGAGACCTAAGATTCCCTCTCTATTTCTCTCTATCTCACTTCTCTATCTCTCTCCTCCCTCTCTACTCTCTCTATCTCTCCCTCCCTCCCCCTCTTTCTATCTCTCTTTACCTTGTCTCTACCTATATCTCTCAACTTCTATCTATCTCAACTATCCATCTTTACCTATCCCTCCCTCCTCTCTCTCTTAGGGTTTAGGGTAGAGGGTAGAGGGTTTAGGGTATAGGTTTAAGGGTATATGGTTGAAGGATTAGCATTGAGGGTCTAATGTATAAGGTAGAGGGTATAAGGGTTTAGGGTTCAGGGTTTAAGGGTTGAGGATTAAGGGATTAAGGGATTAAGGGTTGAGGGTCAAGAGTTTAAGGATGAGGGCAGATGGTTGAGGTTATAGGGTTGATGGTTGAGGTTATAGGGTTGATGGATTAGGGTTCAAGGTACAACATATAGGGTACAAGGTATAGGGGTTGAGGTTTTAGGGTTAATGGTTTACGATTGAAGGTAGAGGGTTTAAGGGTTAAGGGTTAAGGTTTGAGGGATTAGGGTAGATAGTCTAATTGGGTTTAAGGTTTTAAGGGTTGAGGGATTATGGTTGAGGGTATTGGGTTGAGGGTGGAGGGTTTAGAGGTTTAGGATTTCAGGGTTGAGGGTTTAGGGTTTAGGGTATAGGGTTGAGTGTTCAAGGTTTTAAGGGTTGAGGGTATAGGGTTGAGGGATTAGGGAAGATAAGGTGGGATGGAGGGAGGGAGAGATGGAGGGAGAGTCTTGAGAGAGAGGGATGAAGTAGGAGAGAGATAAAGGGAGTGAGTGAGTGAGAGAGAGAGACTTGAGAGAGGGAGAGAGGGTAGGAGGGAGAGTCTTGAGAGAGAGAGAGAGGAGGGAATGGGAGAGAGATAGAGGGTAGAGGGTTAAGGGTAGATGGTTAAGGGTTGAGGGTAGAGGGTTTAAGGGTTAAGGGTAGATGGATAAGGGTAGAAGGGAGAGACATAGGAGTGAATGAGTGAGTGAGAGAGACTTGAGAGAGGGAGAGGGGGTAGTAGGGAGAGAATTGAGAGAGAGAGAGAGAGAGAGGGAGTGGGAGAGAGATAGAGATTAGAGGGTAGAGGGTTTTAAGTGTTTAGGATTTAGGGTTAAGGGTAGAGAGGGAAATAAGGTAGAGATATTGAGAGAGAGGAGGCAAGGAGGGAGAGAGAAATAGGTATAGAGGGACAAATAGGTAGACCCTTAAACCCTAATCCCTCAACCCCCATACCCTTTTAATCCCTCAACCTTCAACCATCAACCCTTAAACCCTAATCCCTCAACCCCCATACCCTCTCAATACCTCAACCCTCAACCCTTCAACCCTAATCCCTCAACCCCCATACCCTCTTAATCCCTCAACCCTTCAACCCTAATCCCTCGATCCCTATACCCTCTTAATCCTCAACCCCCATACCCTCAACCCTTAAACCCTAATCCCTAAACCCCATACCCTCTTAATCCCTTAACCCTCAACCCTCAACCCTTAAACCCTAATCCCTCAACCCCCATACCCTCTTAATCCCTCAACCCTCAACCCTTCAACCCTAATCCCTTGACCCCCATACCCTCTTAGTCCCTCAACCCTTCAACCCTAATCCCTCGACCCCTATACCCTCTTAATCTGTCAACCCTTACACACTAATCCCTCAACCCCATACCCTCTTAATCCCTCAACCCTCAACCCACCCTAATCCCTCGACCCCTATACCCTCTTCATCCCTTAGATTTTCAAGTTTCCATAAGGAGTATTCATATTTTCAGGTCCCAGTGCAGTTGCAGGCACATTCATCAACATATGACAGTGATCATGCCTATGAATGTTTTGTTGAATTTGGGTACACTTTGTATGCTGAAGATGACAAATATTTTTCATATCATAGTAAGAATAATGAAATGCAGACTGATGAGATGAATATGAATTAGATTGAATACAATGATTTCCTAAAGGTTTTCAATGACAGTGCATATTACAAGGTAGGTGGAATGGATAGTTTCAAAAGAAATCTGATGAGCTCTAGATTCAGAACAAAGTTTATGATAGAGGAAAGTGCAGGTTTTTATTTTTGAGGTGGCCTGGGGCCATCCCTAATGGTTTAATTTTTTAAACCAAAGCAGGCACAAAGGATTAATAATTTCCATTGCATGGGCAATTCTTAGCAATGCCTCTTTAAAAAATTATCTTCCATGCATAGTAGTTTAGGGTTTTCCACTTCTCCATTTGCTCCATTTTCATATTATTCATCTGTTCATTCCCTCCATCTGTCATCGCCTTCATTTTTCATGGATTTTCTTGGTCTGCTCTACCAAAGATACTTTGAATTCTTGCAGTGGTTTTCAAAATCACTCATCCCCAACAGGAGCCACTGTTAGAACCCAAAATTTCCATAAAAATTCCTAGGGTTTTCCTATTATTTTCCATAAATTTCCATCAAAACCCTAAGGTATTTTATTTGTTCATGCCTTATATTTTCACTATCTTTCCCATAAAAGTCATTATCCACCCTCACATATTCCCACCATTTAATTCCATTATATTTCATTACCTTTCAAAAAAAAAAATTCACTACTTTTTATAAAGCTAAAATATCGTACTCCACTGCTTTAATATTTACTTTTTATGTCTTACCGCTTTACCATGGCCTCCCATCAGGGGGCTTGCGGTATGGCGGTAGTGGTTTGGGAGAAGACATAAATTGCTTACCGCCACACCGCGTGCGGTCAAATCATTGAATGCGGTATCACGGTGGGTGGTAAGTGACAGTGGAGGTAGCAGTCAGAAGAGCCACTACAGTATCGTGGCCATTTAAAAAGTGACCGCAGTGACTGCGGTAACAGTCAAGGAGTGAATGGGTAGTGGTTGAAGGACAATCACCGTGCAACCGTGGATGGTCATCAAGGAGTCCGCGGTAGCGCGGTAGGAACAAATGCAACTGGTGATGGAGACTTGAACGACGAAGACTAAGGCAGTAAGTTAATGGTGAAGTGGTTACCATGATATCACAACTAGCTTGAGGGATGACCATGGTAGAGCGATAACTGTCGGGAGAAGACCTTGACGGTTAAGACCGCCATACTGTCGGGTAGAAAGATAATGACTGCGGTAAACACAATAAAGGCCACATGGAAATAAAATATAAGGAACGGATAAAGTGAAATAAAGGCAGGAAAGGATATAAAATAGAAAAATCAAAAGCATGACTCTAGTTAAACTAGCAAACACACCTTGGTATGAAATGGGTACGTTGAAGAGGTATGGAAACTTAATTAGGGGGGAAATGTTTTAATTTTTTTTTGCATGCATTTGTGCAATACATAAGATCAAATTGGTTGGTCATTTAAGAAATGGTTTTGTTGATATATTATTATTAATATATTTATTACTATTTTTAGTATATTATATTTTTACTATTAATTTAGTTTTTATTATATATTTTATTATTATTTTTATACATTTACTATTATATTATTATTATTTTATTAATATATCAAGTTTGCATTATGTTACATTATTATTATATTAATAAATAATTAGATTAGGTATTATATATTGTTAGTATTAAATTATTATTGTTATATATTTTTATAATATAATAATATTTTTATATTATGATTTTTTTGTTATATATTTACTATTATAGTGCTATATTTGTATCAATACATTACTATTAATATTAATATTTAAATTATTATATTATTCATAATATTGTATTATTACTTTGATATTACTATTATATTATTCTACTATTATAATATTCTATTATTCTTATTATTATAATATTATTATTCTTATTATATGATTTTTGAAATATTATACTTAGTAAATTATATTTATCCTTAATATTATATTATTAATAAAATATGATTAATTGTAGTATTAAATTATTAAATTATTATTTTATTATTATACTAATGTTATGATGTTATTTTATATTAATTTTATTATATATTTATTATTATTATATTATGTATAAATTATTTTATTATTATATTATACTATATTATATTATATTATATTATTATTATATCATAAATACTATTGACTAATTTTCTAGGAAAAGTGGAAATTAACTATTATTTTGCCTATTTTTTAGAAAGTTAAACTATTATTTTACCTTTTTTTAAGAAATTAAGCTAAAAATAGACTTTTTCTTTCTTTATATACACATCCAAAAATAGTAATATATAGTTGTAAAGGGAAAATTTTTTGGTTAAGGGTTTAGGGTTAAGGGTAGAGGGGAGAGAGATAGAGGGAGTGAGTGAGAGGGAGAGAGACCTAAGAGAGGTATAGGGGATATGAGGGAGAGTCTTGAGAGAGAGAGGGAGCGACTTCAGAGAGAGGGAGAGACACAAAGTGGGAGAGAGATAAAGTGAGAGAGAGAGAGAGGGAGTGGGAGAGAGAGAGAGAGGGGGAGAGAGACGGTGTGGGAGGGAGAAAGCTAAGAGAGAGAGGTTGGGAGGGAGACACCTAAGAGAAGGAGAGGGAGTAAAAGTGGGAGAGAGGGGGTGGGAAGGAGAGACCTAAGAAAGTAGGGTGGGAGGTAGGTGAGGCCTAACAAAGAGGGATTGTGAGATAAGTAAGGCCTAATCCCTCAACCCCTATACCCTCTTAATCCCTCAACCCTTAAACCCTAATCCATCAACCCCCATACCCTCTTAATCCCTCAACCCTTAACCCTTAAAGTGTAGAGTTTTTAAGGGTTTAGGGTTTAGGTTAAGGGTATTGTGGAGAGAGATAGAGGGAGAGAGAGAGAGAGAGGGAGTGAGTGAATGAGTGAGTGAGAGACCTAAGATTACCTCTCTAGTTCTCTCTATCTCACTTCTCTCTCCTTCCCTCCCTCCCTCTCTAATTTTCTCTATATCCCCCTCTCTCTCTCCCTCTCTCTTCCTTTCACCCACCTTTTCTCTCTAATTCTCGCTATCTAACCTATCTCTCTATACATCTTTCTCTCTCCCCCTCCTTCCCTCTCAATCTCTCCACTTTCCTCCTTATCTCTCTACTTTTCAGCTCCATCACACATCTCTCCACCTAGACCTCTCTCTATTTTTGTCTCACCTCTCTCTCCATCCCTACCTCTCCCTATATCTCTTCTTTCATATCTACTTATCTCTACCTAGTTGTCCCTCTAGATACCTATTTCTCTCTCCATCCTTGTCTCCTCTCTCTCAATATCTCCACCTTCTTTCCACTTCTCTCTACCTAGTTGTCACACTTTATAAAGGAAATGGCCAATGCTGATCCAACTTTTAAACTTGAATCACTATAAAGTAGCATATATGTTTTGAATTTTTAAATGATGTAAACTAGTAAAATATGTATTTTTTAGTATATTTTATGTTTGTATTTTTTATAAGAAATTAAAAAATAATTTTAAACTAGTTTTTCATAAATTAACACTATAATTTAGTTACTGATAAAATGCTGAAAAATGAAGTTGCATGAGACGTCAAACTTTTTATAGTAAATTTTATTCTTTTTCTTTCATTTTTGTTGTGTGTATTTATAACTTGAAACTTTAGTGCATGGATGCATTTTTTTTCCAATTTTGATAAATATATATTTGTATATAAGTATTAAAATGTGCGTGAATAAAAAACAACTGTTTCCATCAGACGTCAACATTCATATTAAATATTTATCTAAAATGGAAAAAAAATTATACCATCTTGAAATAGATTCTTTAATCTAGTGCATCATATTTTTTTCAAATTTTTAATAAGTTTTAGTATGTTTCCTTGGCATGGTAATCAACCTAATATTTTTTTGCTGATAACCTACTTTTAGTATAAATAAAAATAAAAATAATAATAATTAAACTATTAAAATAAATATATATTTGAAAACTACACTTATGGATCTACAGAAGGGTATTTTTACATTTAAAAATAAATGTTATTTACATGAGGAGGAGTTATTAAAACTTCAAGTTTTTCAAATATTTTTTATTTTTGGTAAATTGGACTCAAAGTGGTGCTCCATATATTTTTAGCTAACAATTTTGGTTGAATAAATTGTGGAAGTATCTAACTTAGCTAGAATGAATCTTACTAGGTCATATGTTTTACCAAAATTGATTTTTATTTAGAAATACTTAAATTCAGTTGTGCTGATATGTCTGTTGAAAGTGTGACACAACTTTGTGCTTTTACCCTAATTCTCTCTATCACCTCTCTCTATCTCTCTCCTCCCTCTCTACTCTCTCTATCTCTCCCTCCCTGCCCCTCTTTCTATCTCTCATCTCTCCCTCCCCCTCTTTCTATCTCTCTTTACCTTCTCTCTACCTATATCTCTCTCCTCCTATCTATCTCAACTATCCATCTTTACCTATCCCTCCCTCCTCTCTCTCTTCCACCAAAATTTACTCTACATCTCTCTATCTAGCCGACCCCTATATACCTCTTTTTCTCTCCCTCTCTCTTTCCCTCTCTCAATCTATCTACCTTCCTCATTATGCCTCTACTTATCTCTATCACCTCTCTCTAGCTCTCTCCCCTCTACCCTTAACCCTTAAAACCCTCTACCCTCTACCATATACCCTCTACCCTCTATATCTCTCCCACTCCCTCTCTCTCTTTCTCTCTCTCTATCTCACGTCTCTCACTCCTACCCGCTCTCCCTATCTCACTCACTCACTCACTCACTCACTCAATCCGCTCTACCCTAAGCCCTCTACCCTTAACACTTAAACCCTTAAACCCTCTACCCTCTATCTCTCTCCTACTCGCTCCCTCTCTCTCTCAAGAATCTCCCTCCTATCCCCTCTCTTAGGTCTCTCTCTCTCACTCACTCCATCTATTTCTCTCCCCTCTACCCTTAACCCTTAATCCTTTATCCTTAACCCTTAAACCCTTTTACTCTCTACCCTTAACCCTAAACCCTCTACCCTCTACCCTTAACCCTTCCTCCCTCTATCTCTCTCTCTAGTTCAAAAAATTCATTAAAAAACCCTAAGGTTTTCCCATTTAAATTTAATATTTTCCATCAAAATATTAATTTTTTATTCATTTATACCCTATACTTTCCTTTACTTCCGTTCAAAAAGGCTAAAAAATGATTTATATCCTCTACCGCTGCCCTAAACCCTTTAAAGTTTTCTCCCTACCGCTTTACCATGGATAGCCTTCAAATAGTCTACGGTTGTGCGGTAGAGGGTCAACCTGGCGGTCATCAAACAACCACCGCTATACCATGCACAGTAAAATCTATACTCGTAGTAACGCAGTAAACAAGGAAGTAACCGACGACGATGAGGGTAGCGGCTAATGATCAAGCACAAAATATTTATCGTGCCACCACACGTGGTCTAAACATAAACCATGGTGGCATGGTGATGGCAAGTTATCAGTGAAGCAACAGTCAGTGAAGAGCCACCGCGGTACCATTGGCGGTCAAGCTGATGCCCGCTGTGATTGCAGTGGAAGCGAAGATGGTGAATGGTTAGTGGGCTGGCAGTGGCAATGTAGCGGTCATTAAGTGGTTATTGCTATACCGCAACTTGTGAAAATGGTAACCACTGTAGCACAGTAAGGTGATAAATGACACCGAAGCAGTCAAGGTCAAGGTACTATGTTACCACAGGGAGACATAAGTTTGACCGCAGTAAGGCGGTAGAAATAAAAAGGACTTCACAACGACATACAAAGTTTACCGCATTACCGCGTGTATAGATTTTACTGTGCGCGGTATAGCGGTGGTTTTTTGATGACTGCCAGGCTGACCCTCTACCGCATAACCACAAACTATTTGAAAGCTATTTGCGGTAAAGTGGTAGGGAGAAAAATTTAAAGGGTTTAGGGTAGCGGTATAGGATATAAGTCATTATTTAGCCTTTTTTAATGGAAGTAAAGGAAAGTATAGGGTATAAATGAATAAAAATTTAATATTTTGATGGAAAATATTAAATTTAAACAAGAAAACCTTAGGGTTTTTTAATGAATTTTTTGAACTAGAGAGAGAGATAGAGGGAGGGAGGGTTAAGGGTATAGGGTAGAGGGTTTAGGGTTTAAGGGTTAAGGGTTTAGGGTTTAGGGTTAAGGGTAGAGGGTAAAAGGGTTTAATGGTTTAGGTTTTAAGGGTTACAGATAAAGGATTAAGGGTTAAGGGTAGAGGGGAGAGAGATAGATGGAGTGAGTGAGAGAGAGAGACCTAAGAGAGGGAGAGGGGATAGGAGGGAGAGTCTTGAGAGAGAGAGGGAGCGAGCAGGAGAGAGATAGAGGGTAGAGTGTTTAAGGGTTAAGGGTAGAGAGCTAAGGGTAGAGCGGAGAGATATAGGAGTGAGTGAGTGAGAGAGAGAGACTTGAGATAGGGAGAGCAGGTAGGAGGGAGAGACGTGAGATAGAGAGAGAGAAAGAGAGAGAGGGAGTGGGAGA
>CM021107.1:221602763-221682552 GCA_007115665.2 Sequoiadendron giganteum | reverse complement strand
TTTATTAAAAAAACTGTGATAGCATTAACCTCTATCTCAGCTATCTAAATATATAATTTTTTTTTTCATTTTGATTTAGTTAAGGTTTTGATCCATGGCTTCTATTGTAAATGCCTTCGTTTTTGGTCAAAAAACATGTGCTAGGTTTAGGATAGATTTTTACACATTCATCGGAATGTGAAACAAATTACGTTTTTTGAAACTAGACTCCATTCTACACATGATGAAAAAAAAATCAATTTTTGATTAGTTTGCAAAAAATTTGGGGGGGAGCACGCTCAAATTTTAGCTTTTCAGGATGTGTCCACTTTGAAAATTCATAAAATATTATATATTCATTAAAAAAATTATCCAAAAGAAGGAGGATAAACTTCATGGTGTTAGCTAATTTCTCACTGTTGGGATTTTTGAAATTCTAAAAAAAAGTTAACCAAAAAGGGGGGAGCCCTTAGGCGCTATGCTATTTTTTTGACAAAAACAGGACTTGTTTTACCCCCCCCTTTTTGAGACCCTTAATCTTCATTAATTAAAAAAAAAAATAGTAGCTTAGAAACTAGACTCAGAGCACTTCAATTTTTTTTCTTGCCACATCTTGAAATTTTGAGTGTAACTATCTTCATTTTCTCGTGCAAATCGGATTTTCTTGATTTAAAAAAAAAAGTGGCATCTTAAGAGCCAAAATTGTGTCACAAATTGGTGCACTTATCCACACCTTTATTGTTGTCTTAGTCCTGCTACTGTTTTGCAGGGTAGATGTAAAATATTTGGATGTCGAAACTGGATCTACAAGAATCTCTAAAAAATACCCCTAGGAGGACTAATATTCCTTAGGTGGCGTATTAGTCCCATTCTAGATTTCTGAAAACTATGAATGTGATCTTGAGCTCCAAGGTCTGCACTTGCTTCCTCTTAGATCTTTGGTTTTGAAACTTTCAGATTTGACCTATAGGTGAGTTTTTGTGAAGATAATACAACTTCACAACTTTGAAATCTTGCACTCCAAATGATTTTCAAGTCTTCAACCTAAATTTGCAATCACAATCATACAAGAGAGGATAAAATTGTTCAATGTTAGTGAATAGGGGTTTTCCTTTGTCAAAACCCTTGTTGGTAAACCTTAAAATGAAATAGAATAAAGGAGGGTAATGATGAATGAACAACATGCAATGTTAAAATTCGCCAAACCCTTGATGTAAAGTCTACAACCTTGTGTGAAATGGAAAATTAGAATGTAGATTTTGAATCAATGGAATGCTTTGATAGATCTTTCTTGAATTACTTGCTTGAATCAAAACCCTACATCACACATGTTAGCACAAAACCACACATGATGCAAGAATAACCTTTGATATGATGCTTGAATCTTGATGATGGCTCCAAACTGCTTGAAGATTTTCTCTTGAACAATCTTGAATGAATACTTGGATGTTTGAATGCTTAGATATCTTGTTAGGATAAAAATGAGAGAAGAAACCTTTTATTTATACTTATCTATGCTTAATATCTCAAAATTACATCACACCAAGCCGACATAGGAAAATATTAATTAAATGAGGCTAAATTCCACGAGAATTTGAAATTAAATCCCAAAAATAAGTCGAGGACTAAGACACCCTAGGCAGTGTCTTAGTCCTGAGGCTCAATTCTTAGGGCATAGACTCTAAAAAGGGACCTTTTTAGGTGTGTTCAAAATCAGGGTCCCAAGACCCTTGGGGGACTAAGAGGCGCAAGGTGGCATTTTAGTCCTAACCCAAAAATTAGGGGCACATAGACAAAAACATTAAATGGTCATTTTCCCTTTGATGATTATCGAGATTAACCAAAAAAAATTGTAGTTTATTAGGCTTGTGGATGCAAAATAGGGCCAATTAAGACATAAAGAAGGATAAATAAAGCAAGGCGGGCCCAAAAATGTGTGAAAAGGAAAGGGTATGCATTTTCCTACACTACATTTAGCCCCCACTTTAGTGAGAGGATGAACTTGCTTCAAAATCACACTAAAATATCCATCCATGCAATCAAGAGGGGTTTAAATGTATGAATGCTAGTGTATGAATGCTAGTAAGATAGGATGACAATAACCAAGATCATGGCCAAGCCCCTAAGATCAAGATCCTATGGAAGAAAAACATGGGCACAAAGGAACATGCATGCAGATGATATATGTAGCCATAACCAAATCATAAATACACACCATAAAAATAAAACGAAAATAAAAAGAAACACATAATGGATCAATTTTTGACTGGCCATCCAACGTGGTGGACTGAGTCTAGGATTTTTGTCAAAAAGGGTTTACAAGTGGAACATGTTGTCCACTATGCAAACAAAAGCGCATGCTCACATGGCCTAGTGAAGCTAGGTGTCCACTAGGTGAGCCTTAGGAAGTCCATATCAACATCATACCCCATGACTATGATAACGAAAAAGAGAAAATGCATGCTCACAAAGGATAGTGAAGCTATTTGTTCACTAGGTGAGCCAAGAAACCACATCAAAGCCATACCTCCATGACCTTAATAAGGAACAAAATGAAAATGCACGCTCACATGGGCTAGTGAAGCTAGTTTTTCACTAGGTGAGCCCCAAGAAACCATATAAAAGCCATACCTCCATGACTTTAATAAGGCACAAGATGAAACACAATAGTAAAGAGGGATGTTCAAAGAGATTTGGCTTCTAGTTCATGCGAGGTCTTTATCTTAGGGGAAATTGTACCTAATATCTCCAAAAGAGGACCAATCAAAGCATAAAATATTCATAACTTAGGGAATGTAGTGTGTCAAATCACCACTAAGAGGAATGTAATATGCTAAGATAGATCACGCTCTTGAAAGAAATTATTCCCAATGTCACCAAAAAGAGGAAAACATCTCATGAAGTATGGAAATCATGTCAAGGAACATGAAAAATAAATGCAAAACAAATCATGCCAAAATAATGCTAATGTATGCCCCCACTTTAAAGAAATTGCTAAACACCATGTTGTGAGGAATTACTTTAAAGTAGAAAAACATGGAAAATAAAATGAAAAAGAGGGTTGCCTCCTAGAAACACATAAGGGATCTATGGTTTCGAGGTTAGCATATGTCTTTTCTGCAATGATATTGGAGAGCTTGGAACTATCATCATTCCACAAATGCACATAGAATTAAAAGAATGACACAAAGAGAGAGAAAACAAATGAAAACCTTTTGGGTCAACATGAAAGAGAAATAGGGTGTCTCGATGCCTTGCGTCATCCCTAAAAGGAAAACACAAGACAAAAATGAAAGGAAAAGATAATGAAAAATATTTTGGGTCAAGATGGAAGAGACATAGGGTGTCTCAACACCTTGTGTCATCCCCAAAAGGAAAACACAAAAAAAAAATGCAAAGATAAATGAAAAAGAAAAGAGCTTATGACATATAGAAGAATGAAAAAAGAGAGAGGGAACATCAAACATAACATCATAGGGATTATAATACACACATGCAATCACACAAAAGCAGGTAAAAAGACTAGCAAAGAATATGTGGATCAGCCATCCAACAAGTCATCTACATCCCAGTCTTGTTTGGTATATGTGGAATGAAAATCAGTAGCAGGAGGGATCACATCAAGTGCTATACTAGGATAATCACCAAGTTCAAATCGTGGTGTGTTGCTCGGTTCAAGAAGATCATTATGGTTATTATCGTCTAAGCTCATAGAAGAAGAAAATAACAAATTTAATTCATTATGCACTTCATCAATTTTAGCTATTTCTTCATCCTCATCCAAATTAACCACAACAGGAGGATGAATGATAATATCCATAGAAGGTTGTGTTCCTTGTTGTGTTGGAGGCATATGATCTATTTGTTCTTGTAAGAGAGGAGGCTTGTCATTTGTTGCTTCTGCCAGATTTGGATTTGGATTTTCAATATTAATTTCTTCGTTCATCTTTTGAGCAATAGAATGATGTCTTCACCTATCCTCTCGAGCATTTATATTTATTTTATTATGGTTTTCAAGCCATGTTTGGGCAGGAGTTGGTTTATCAACCATAATTTTGTTTTTTTTTATTACATTTCAAGCCATGTTTGGGTAGGAGTGACTTTCCATTCAACCAAACCAAAGCTATGCCCCTTGATAAATTTTATAAGGTACCACACAACAATTAAATTTGAGCTTCATGAGGAAAGAAAAGCTTCATATTCTTGATACTCATGAAAAAACAAGATGGCTCCATAGGCAAGCAAAGTGTATTATGCAAGGTGGCCATATAAAAAAAATTATAATGTAAGGTACATTCACAAGAGTTTTTCTTAGTTCATGTAAGGTCTTAACTTAGGGAACATCATGCCTAATGTCTCAAAGAGAGGACCAATCAAAGAATATAAGATTCACAACTTAGGGGATGTAGTGTGTTGCATCAAGCCACTAAGAGGAATATAATATGCTAAGAGAGATCACACTCTTGAGGGACATCACACCTAATTTCACCAAAAAATTAAAGACACATCGCATGAAATAAGAAAAATACACCATGAAATATGAAATGAAAAAGAATAATGCCAATGTATGCCCCAACTTTAAAGAAATTTCTAAACACCATGTTGTGAGAAATTACTTTAAAGTAGAAAATGATGAATGCTATCAATAAAGGTTCCACATGAGAGCTTATTTGGAAAGCCCTATGCCAAGCCATATTTTTTCAAATAAATCCATTTCATGGAAAAGGGAAAAGAGGGGCTGCCCCAAAAATGAAACTCCAAACACATAAGGGGTCCATAGATTTGGGGTTAGTATGTTCTTGCTACAATGTTTTTATAGAGATCAGAACTGTCGTCATTCCCAAAATACTCATAAAATTAGAAGAATGGCACAAGGAGAGAGAAAACAAAGAAAAATAATTTTGGGTCAACATGGAAGAGACCTAAAGGTCTTGACACATTGCGTCATCCACAAAAGGAAAACACAAGACAAATTAAAAGATAAAGGAAAAGATTTTGATTCAACAAGGAAGAGACATGAATGTCTTGATGCCTTGCATCATCCCCAAAAGGAAAACACAAGACAAATGAAAAGATAAAGAAAAAGGTAAAATATTTACAACATATATAAGAATGTAGGTACAAATAGAGGAATTCCATAATGAGAGAGAGATGCATAAAAAAAAAATAGTATGAGGGATCAAATTAAACACATGCAATCACACACATTAAAAAAAAAGGCAAGACTATTAAGGCACATGCGAATCAACCTATTAGAAGGCCGTCCACATATTAATCATGTGCATTGTATACAAAAGGAAAACAAATAGCCAAAGGGACAATGACAACTACATTATGAGGACAAGGCTATCCAATTTATTGCCCCCACTGATTACAAGACAAGAATGAGTTGAGGTATTCGATGGGAAAGAGCTCCTTGCATTTTGAAATGATTTGCAATAATTGTATAACATGTAATAACTTGAGAATAGGAATACCCTACAACTACTACATGGAAAGGAGTAGAAGGGGTATCGCTTTAAGGAACTATTTCTATTGTATCATTTTTGTTAAATATTTGTTTTAAAGCATGACATTCATCATTACTATGTCCAAAGATTCTATGATATTGACAACGAGATGTGCTTTTGTTCTTAGGATTTGGAAATTATGTGGCCAAAAAGTGTAGTCTTTGGCACTTTTTCACTCATTTTGGACTTTTCCCTTGGATTTTGGCCTTGTTTTGCCTTGATTCAGTCTTGAAAGCTTGCAATTGAACAATAATCTAATGGTGTTTTACTAAGGTGTTGTGAAGTGTTGTAACACATTTCCTCACATTTCTAAGACCCTCTCAACACAATTCCCCTGAACAAAACCCTCTTACATTTTTCTAAGCATTGTGAAAAAGTGTTGTAAAGTGTTGTAATGCATTTTTACACTTTCCTAGGATTATTGCCCCTAATTAACCATTTTTATATGCTAAGTTGTCCCCTTAATGTACTTGTAGTCTTGACTTAAGTGTTTTTCGGGAGACAAAGCTAATAAAACTCATTAAAAAATATTTAATTCTTGATCACCACTTGAAATTTCCCAAGGGGACTAGGTCACCACCTTGGGTGACCTAGTCCCTTTTGGCATAAATTTCAAATTTAAAACAAAATCTAATGGGAATATTTCCTTCAAAACCCTAGCGTCGGCCTATCATGGTGCATTTCGAGAAAATTAGGGTTTTTCATGTATAAATAAGGGTTTTCACATTCATTTTTCCCTCTCCTAAGATCATTTTTTTTACCTTCACAAGTAATCTTGCACTCAAGCTTCCCAAGCAAGCGATCAAGCACAAGGAATTTCAAGCAACCTCCATTGGAGCTGATTCATGCATGTTGTAGACTTCAACAAAAAAGGATTTGGTAAGTGTTTGTAGTGGATTTATCATTCAATCACCCATTCCTTTCATTATATTTCATGTGAATTTGATTATCACCAAAGAGGTTTGACTAAGGCAAACCCCTAATCTCTAACCCTAACCCTTTCCTTCTCTTTGCAAATATGTTTTGCATGTTTTTGCATGCAGGTTTGTTAAAGAGAAAGTTTTTAGAAAGGTTTTTCCAACTCATCAAAGTCATTCAAGTCAACAAAGCCCTAGTTGAAGCTTGGAGACCTCCTTTAGCCCATTTTTTAAAGAATCTGAACCAAACACCTATTGGGATCTAGAGTGCAGACCAAAGGCTCCAATCTCTACTTCCAAATTCTCAGAAACTCAAAATAGTACTAGGTCACCAATAATGGCAACATAGTCCCTTTGAGCATTCCTTTCAAAGATTTTAACATTTATGGATACCCTTTTGGAAGAAACCCACTTTGACAAATTTTCCCGGCAGGAGGACTAGGTTGACCATTCTGGCTTAAATGTCCCTTTGCACATTTCAAGTAGATTCCAAAACATTATGGGGCTCCTCATCTGCAACCTTCAATACCCAGGTGCACCACTTCTATTATTTGCAGTTTATTTCTAGTTTACACACATTTAGGTCATTTAGATTACATTCCATGTAGTTTGGATTTACGTTTGGTTTATGTTTCTTAGTTAGTTTATTTAACTACTTTACAACATTTAGAAACACCTCATCACACACACCTCTTCCCTACTCAACTCCCTATCTTTGAATGAAATCACCAAAAAACCATATCACTAGGTGAAAGAGTGTTATTCCTACACCAAGAGCTCCTAGGTGAAAAATACTAGGGGCCTAGTAAAGGGAATCCTCTTTCCCTTGTATATACTTTTGGTGGCTCAAAAACTAAATTTATGGCATGGGTGGTAATGTAATAAGTCCTTGAATTAGAAGTATGTGTAAGGTTCTTTCAGTTGCAGATGGAGAACAAGGAAATTGTAGAACTTATTTGTTTTGTAAGGCCTTCTTCACTTGCTAGATTTACCAATTTCTCTAGTTGAATGTTGAGGAGGAGAGGCTAATATGATCCTCTCATCCTTATTATCATTACAAAGCATTGGTTGTTCTTTAGGAAGGAGGACACTCATATCGAGAGGAGGATCTTGATATCCTAAAATTTTTGTATTTTCAATTGGTATTTTCTCTAAGAGTTGATAAATTTCATGGTCACTTGTTGTATCAAATCCTTGTTTACTAAAGATTGTGAATCCTTTTCCATTGCACCATAGATTTTCAGAGAAAAGGGGATTCTCTAGCACTTTTAAGGTTTTCACCTAAAAGGAGAGAACTCGTTCAAACCCAAAACCTAGGGGGTTAATTCAAGATTAAGGGTTAAATACATGTGATATGTGTGTGATTGGAATGTGTCTAAATATTGAAAACTAATGTAATACAAATCTATTGAAAATAATATGTAAAATGACCTAAAATGTATGCAAGGTGTAACAAAACTTAATGGGACATAAATGGTGCACCTGGAAACTAAAGTGTGATGTTGAAGAGCTCTAGAATCTTTTAGAATCTAATATTGAAGGCTAATGAGACACTTATGCCAAGTTGGGTGATTTATTCTTGCTTTGGGGAAACTTTTATGGAACAGGTTTCGATGAAATGGGTGTCCAAAACTGCAAAGATCACTTTTTAAGCCTGGCAGTGGGACTAATTCGCCTATGATGGCAACTTAGTCCACCTGTGACTTTCAGAAATTTTGAGACTAGAATTTGTAGCTATCAACTTGTACTTCTTTTTCTGACTGAGAACTGGATCCAAATCTTTAGATGTTGACCTATAGGTTATCTTCAAGATCCCTTTTTTGAGTTTGTTGACTTTGAATGATTTTGATAGAAAGTTGACACCTTTTAGCACCTTTCTCTTTGAAAAATCTGCATACAAAGTCTGCAAAAGACACATGCAAAGAGGGGAAAACAAGTAGGGTTAGAGGATAGGGGTTTGCCTTAGTCAAATCCCATTTTGGTAATCAAACCCTAGATAATGAAATGAAATGTGAAGGGAAAGATGATTGAACAACATGCATGTGTAACAACTCACCAAACCCTTGATGAAGAAGTTTGAAGATATACAAATAATCAACTTGAATGGATTGATGCTTGAAGATTGCTTGATAATAATGAATTGCTAAGAGATTGAGTGTAGGAGATGAAAAATGAGGGGGAAAACCCTTTATTTATACATGTTGTGGCCTAATTTACTAAAAATAACACATCTAAGGTCGACCTTAGGGTTTAGAAGATAATATCCCGCTAGAATATTGACATAAATTTGATATTTAAGCTTGATTGGACTAAGTCGCCCAAGGTGGTGACTTGGTCCCACCAGGGTAAATTTTCCATTTGTCAGGAATTAAAGTGTGATTAATATTGTTTAACGAGATTGTCTTTCGAAAAACACTTAAGTGGGGCCTATAAGTGCATTATGGGGTCATTTTAACATAAGAAAGGGTCAATTTATTGATGACAAGCCTAGGAAAGTGTGAGACTTTGTTACAAAGTATCCTTACAACACTTTGAAATAAGGCTTGGTAAGTGACAAAAAGAGGTTATTCAAGTGAATTATAATGGAAAGGTTCTAGAAAAGTGGGAAAATGTGTTTCAACACTTCACAACACCTTTGTAATACATCATTAGGTTTTTTTTATTGATTTTCAAGTGTTCAAGGCCTACTGTGAACATTTTTGTTGGCCACATTTCAACATTAAATCTAGGAAAAATCAAGCCAAAATCCATAAGAAATGCCCAAATGAGTGAAAAATTCAAGGATACATTTTTCTATAGTACATCATATGTCTCTTCTAGGTTGATGGGAGTGTTGGTCACTTTTTTAATGTAGAATGGTTGAATTTTTTCTTGGTTAGAGGAACTAGGTTCACCTATTGTAGGGAACTTAGGATCAGTTTATATCTCAGTTTCAAGATGTAGGTAACCAAACATCTCAAGTGGTGGTATTGTAGGGGGTTTTGGTTATTCCATGGATGGATAGAAGGATGCATTGTTTTCAAGGTTGTTAAGGTAATCATTTAAAAATTTATTCATTCTCTCATCTTCTTCTCCAATGATGTCAACATCACAAGGAGGACATGCATTATGAGTCAAGTGAGCATGAGTAAGTTCAATTTCATTAGGGTCATTCCCAAAAGTATAACTTGACATATCCACTAAGGACTTCAAGTACATCCACAACTTACCAAAGAACATATCCATGATTAAATGTAATGCAAGAACTTAGAATAAAAGGTCTAAATGAAAATTTTATAGTATATAGTGTACATAATGAACCAAATGAAGGTATATGCAATGAAATGGATGAAAAAAACCTTTGCAAACTGAAATAGGTAGCTAACAACGAAAAATAGAAATACAAAAACCAATAATTTAATGTTGTAAAATATATTTTAAAATATGAAACAGGATTAAATTTCCTAGAGGGGCGTATGAGTCCCAATCAAGTTATTTCATAGGTCTAAATTCTAAATAACAATCACCACAAAATACCTAGAAATTAGGAAAAATCACCCGTACTAGGATTAAATCACCCAAAGGGGTGTATGAGTCATAGTTTAGGATTTTTGCAAAGATTTTAGGAAATGCTGAGTGAAAGTTATGCTTTCTAGTCTGTATGATGTCTAAACTAAGTGAAAATGTAGATTTTACATGATATTTAATGAGGCAAGATGCAAAAAAATGCAACTTATATGCACTTTCACTAGTGCAAGATTTAGAAACCCTAGAATGCCAATCAACTAATTTAAACCCTGATGAAAAGTTAATGCAAGCTAAATCTAGGACTGTGATGCACTCCAAATCAAAAAATGAAATATTCTAAATGTAGTTTCACCAAAATGACAGGTGGAAAATTTTAACTCTTTTATGGTTTTGGACAAAACAATAATTTTCCTTCTCTCTCATTCAAGGACACCCTAATGATCTCAATCCACAAATAAAATGAGGGGGAAAGATCTGAAATAGGGTGTCCTAGGGTCTATCTAGAGACTAAAGAGGGTTCACCACAAATCTAGGGCTTGGAAAGATAAGTAACATGCAAAAATTAATGATCAAACCTAATGACATGCAAAGCTTCACTAAATGACCTAGAAATGTATGCAAAATAAAATAGAAAACTGGAAAATTATAGAGGAACACTTGGAAACATGTAGAAACTTGATCGAAGACCTAAAATATTGAAGAAATCTCAATTTAATGTCTACTAGGACTCATATGCTAGTCTGGGTGATTTAGTCCCAAATTAGGGTTTTTGGGAAGGGACATAAATCTAGAAAAGATATGTCTAAAACACTTAAAAATTTGGAAATTTGATTGTACTGGGACTCATACGCCAAAAGTGGCATACCAGTCCTACTTGGCTTTTTCAAAGGATAAAGATCCGAATCTTCTCTTCAACCTCTGCTCTATCTTCTCAACTTGATTTCTAGGTTTGAATTGCCAAACTTTGTTCTATAGAAGTCCTTCAATGATCTTGTAGATGATGTGACAACTTTGATTACTTTGCAAAATAGAAAAATTCTTTCCAATCTTGCTCCTTAGAGGATCTTCAACCTAGATCTATGAATCACACACTAAAGAGAGGGAAACAATTTTTATTTTACCATTTTGGTAATCATACCTTGTAATAAAATCAAATGTAAAGGAGGAATAATAAATGAATAAAATATAATTTTACAACTCACCAAACCCTAGAAATAAAGTGTTATAAATATGTATGAAGTGGCTTAAATGGATGCGAATCTTGAATCTTACTTGAATGGTATGGATCTTGAATTGAATACTTGTGCATGAAACCATACATCACAAATATTGGCTCAAAAATAAACATGATGCATGATGAATTTGAAATGATGCATACCGCAGTTGATAATCAGCTCTTGAAGACTCTTGAATTCTTTTGTGAACTCAAGTTTTCTATAAGGATGCTTATTCAACTTTTTAGGAGAAAAATGAATGAAATAATCTTGTACTTATACTTGTTTATGCCAAATTCCTTGGAATTGCAACAATAAGCCAACATCAGATCTAGGAGGATAAATACTATCAAGAATTTGAATTTAATTTAATTTTAAGCCACATGGGACTCATACACGAAAAGTGGCCTATGAGCCCGATTAGGTTAGGCTATGAGACACATTTTTGAGAAATTCTTAGATTCATGTAAAATCCAAATCGAGGCCCTAAAATATAGGTGGGGATTATATGCCCAAGGTGAAATATGAGTCCTTGATCACTAAATCTGGGTCACATAATCCAAAAACAATAATTTATGATTGGTCATTACATGTGTTGGGATTATCCAAGTGGAAAGATGCATTAATTGAGGCTTGTGGATACAAAATAAGGCCTAAAAATGCCCAATTTATTAATGAAAACCCTAGATCTATGTGAAAGTGTGGTACAACACTTTACAACACCTTGAATAAGGCATAATTAGGTTCATTTAGTTCACAAGGGCCCAAACAAGTGTGAAAATGTAATGAACGACATTTTTTGACACTTTTATCACAACTATCTGCTTGTTTAGGCCTTATGCCAATATTTTCTAGCCTCATTAACTAAATTTAAAAAATAATGGATTAAGCATATTTATTTATCTACCCACTTATAATTTTGAGAACTTCTTCCATTATTTTTCTTTGAGATTTTGTAAACTTGATATGAATGGAAATACAACCAATTTTTTAGGTGTCCCTATTTTACCATTCCATCTTGTTGGAGTGAATGGGCAACTAGTTACTACAAATGCCAAGTAGAATTTTTTAAAATATTGATTTCATTTTGTAAACCATTATATTCTCAATAATATTTGTTACAATTTGAGTTATTCCATCATAGCAGTTTTTCCAAGAGACTCCCTCAATCATATAATTATGGATCTCACCTAGTTGATTTCGGGTCTTATAGCTTTTTATCTACCCATTTATATTAAGCATCCCTAATTAACTAACAACTTACCTACAAGAATACAACTAACAATTAGAGTTGGTGACTATTTTAATCTATTTAGAACTAGTATAAATATCTTAAATACATTTATGTATGAAATTCCAAATGCTATCAATTTGAAGTTATTTAATTTTACATTAGAATAATTTTATTCACTATATAAAAAAACATATGAATTTTATCAAGTCTAGATTGTTTAAAATTTTATTTGTGTTTTCTTCTATATTTTTAGTTTGGTTATTTATTTAAAGTTTATTTCTTCACTCAGTTTGTGCCCAACAGATTTTAAACTATGTTTAACAAATTAAAAAAAATATCAAATCAACAGATCAATTTTCTTTTCCGACTCAATATTTTCTAAAAGTTGATTAACCCTTAAATTTGAATTTTAAAAAATTATAGGGCTTTGTTTTCATTTAATATACATATATTTATTTTACATGCCTCTTTATTATTGAAATATTATGCTTATTATTAAATAATAATAATTCTATGTGTAAATGATAATTAAATTTAAGATAAATTTTTTTTTTTTGGTAACATGTTCATACACACTCCACCGCTTCTTTCCATTGTAAAATACTTCTGAACATTAATAATATTTTTGTAATACCTACTTAATATACACTCAATTCTAAATAAACCACCAATCTAAATAAACATCTTAAATATTTATTACATATTAAAATATCAATTTTTAAGTTATAAAAAAACATTTATGATACCCAAACCTTACCATTCAAAAATCATCAACACTAATAAATTACACCTGAAAATAATTGATGAATATTTATTAACAAATTAAATAATCAAATTTTCAAATTAAAATAAATAAATATATATTATACTTATATGCTACCATTCAACAATGACTAATACTAATGAATTAGATATTGAAAAAAAGTATCATATTTTTTATATCTTATACCAGTTAAACAGGAGACCTTTCCACCGCTTTTGGAAATTTATTCAACTAAAATTGAAATAACAACGTAACAGCTGCTTAAACTCTTCTAAGGAGAAGAAAATCCAACCATTCAATAATTCAAAATAATCAGTACTTCCCCATTAACGTTCAGCTTGACCAGACATGTACAAACCCTCTACTATTCCCCGTATATATTTCATTTCTTTCCTCGTCATAGAAGAATGCAGTGATATCTTCCAGAGCATCTTCAACACTGCTTTGGATTAGTGTTGCACTAGGCCGATTCCTACAACTTATACCCACATTGCCACCAATCTCAGCACAGCAATTTCCAGTCAAGCTATCGCTGATTTTTATCAACCCATTACTTTTGTTGTAATAAATAAGCATCTCGTCATCACGAATCAAATGAACGTTACCACCAGCATCCCTTAGCAAGTAGTCTCTGTAAGAAGCAATCAGGTCTCCTTGCAAATTCCATACATAAACAGTCCCACTGTGAATTGTCAAGAATAATCGTTTCCCATACAAGAAGATAAATACAGTAGGCTTCTCGAACTCTTGTTTTCTCAATTCAATCATCTTTTCATTCTGAACGTCAACCATTTGCACGCATTCATTCTCTTGTTTAACGAGTATCTTGTCATGGAAGAGTTGAACAAAATTAATCCTTTTATTAGGTAGTAGTGTTAAATTCACAGATTTCAAAACAGTGCCGTCCTCTAGAGATAAGATCTTCAGAAGAGGAATGCTTCCACAAGTAGATCTTTCTGAGATTAAGAGCATTAAGCCAGGAGTCATCCTTATTTCTTTAATTTCTTTATCAGATATGGAGTGCAAGAGTGTATAGTTCTTCAAATCGAACACCTTGTAAATATGATCTTGAGCTGAAAAAGCAAGAGCTTTCCAATCGATATTATCAATCACTAAGAGATTCTGACCCTCAAATATAGCAAAACCAGCATCTGGTTGAGCTCTTCTAATGCACTCAAGTGGCGTTGTTCTGATTTTCATTGAGAATGTATCTAAAGCATCTGGTTGAGCTGATATTGTGACGAGAGAATTATTTATCTTGTTATAGAACATGGTTTCAATTAGTTCCTGTGGACTTGAATTCAAGTAACAAAGCCTTTTATTTGTGTCTCTATCATATGCAGCACAGAGACCTGACTCTGCCAAAGCAAATATAATACCGTGAGCTGTAACTATTTCATCAATCTTGAATGTTTGATTTCTATACTGATAACAAATATCAAACTCTTCCTGCAACTGAAAATTTCGTAACTTCATCAAAGAATGATCATTTCTCAAGGCCAACTTGTTACCAATCTCACGGCTATGAAGTTTGGGGGCAATGTTGGAAATTTCTGAACAACGCTTCCCTTTCCCTTCCATTGTCTTATCAAGAAATAATGTTGCTTCTAATCCAGGCTTCTCTACTGACTCTTCAGATATTATATTCACGACACAGTTGTATATTATTAGGTTAACTATTTCGAACATAAACTTATTAAAAATGTATTTTTAATCTTACTTTTATATTACTTCGGTATATTGAATGGAGCTTGAGAATTCCACAAATTCGCCGACCCTAAACACTTATAATATTTTTTTAAATTTTTTTCCCTTTATTTGTATCCGAAGGCTTTCTTGTTAACTATCTAAATATCTAAATTTTATTTATGAAGGAGTTTAGTAATAATAATAATTAGAGGCATACTCTTATTTTTATTAATTTATAAAAAAATTAAAAAATGTAAAGATATATTAAAGGACAAAAACTTTTCCAATGATGTATAAATTGATTGGTTATTTCAATGCTAAAAGTTGTGTCTCAAAAATTATGTCTTGGCAAAAGAAAAAATCTTATGGCGTCAGAAATCAAGAGAGACATGGCTCTCTATAGGTGACAAGAACTAAGATCCATAGGGAGATCAACAGAATCACTAGCATCAAAACAAGTGATGGCAGGTTCCTAAATAAGATAGAGGATGTGAAGGCAACCACGATGAAGTTCTTTGAGGATCATCTGAACGATTGGTCGGGGTCAAATTTAATTGTACAATAGGAGTTTTTGGAATGCATCCCAAAGATAATCACACAAGAGCAAAACTTGTTGTTGAATAGTAAATTCATGAAGAGTGAAATCATAGTGGCACTCTTCCAACTCCATCCCAATAAGGCTTCGAGTCCAAATGGCCTCCCAACAAACTTTTTCTAGAAATGTTGGGACATAGTGGGCAAGGATATTTATGAGGCAATTGAACATTCCAGGAGTTCCGATAGGGTGCTAAAAGAACTTAACAACACCTTTATCGCCTTAGTACCCAAGAAGGAAAAACTAGAGTCCCTCAATGAGTTTAGGCCGATCTCCCTCTACAATACCATTTACAAGGTTCTAACCAAAGCAATGTCTAACAGGGTAAAGAAAATCCTCCCTAGCATCATTTTAGAAGAACAAACGAGTTTCGTACTAGGAGGAACAATTGTTGATGGTGTCATAATTGCTTAGGAAGAAATTCATTCCACTCAAACTACAAAAAAGCCAAAAATGTTAATCAAGCTTGACATACAGAAGGCATACGACAAGGTAGAATAGCATTTTCTTTTCCAAACACTGCAAGATTAAGTTTCAGTAGGGTATGGTTGGACTGGATCTTTGATTGGATTGCTTGTGCACAATTCTCAGTACTTTTGAATGGGTCCCCTAAAGGGTTTTTAGTGTTTCTCGAGGGCTACTCCAAGGGTATCCCTTGTGCCCTTTTTTGTTTATTATAATGGTCGAGGCCCTTGGCAGATGTATCACCAAAGCTTGGAGTTGTGGTAGGGTGGAGGGGATGCAAATCACTAGTGGAATGCCAACTATCACTCATTAGCAGTTTGCTGATGATACTATGCTATTTGGTAAGGCTCAAGAGAAGGAGGCAAGGCGCTTGAAGGAGATTTTGGAGAAGTACTCCCTTGCCTCAGGTCAGGAGGCAAGCCTAGCTAAATTTGAGGTTTTTTCTTCAATACCCTCACTTTTAGAGAGGACTAGATTCTAAGAATTCTGAAATTTAAAAGAGGGAAGCTACCTTGCAAATATCTCGGTCTCCTGCTTATGGAAAAATTTGGTAAAGAAGGTGGAGGACACGATCACCTCATGGAAGTGTAGGTGGTTATCTTGGGTTGGGCACCTAACAAAAATTAGATAAGTGATCTCCACCTTGCCATCATATCTATCTTCTTGCCTCCCTATGTTGGTTGGGACAAGTAAAATTCTAAATAAGAAAATGAAGGATTTTTTTGGCAAGGAAACTTTGAGTACCACAAATTTCCTTTGGTTAAGTGGGAGAAGCTATGTGAAAGTAGAGAAAGGGATGGAGCTAGCCTAAAGAATCTCCTCTACCAAAAAAAAGCACTAGGTGCCAAAATGGTTTGGGTGCTACACACCAAAAAATGATCTAAATGGGAAAACATCTTAAAGGTGAAGTATCTAGCCGCAGATGAGCACAATATTTTTACCTCCAGGAACCTCCCATTGGGCTCCAAGATTTGGAATTTCATATGAAGATGCAGGAAAGTGATTTTTGACTTTCTGACTTGAGATATTAGAGATGACTCTAGGAAAATTCATCATCAACAATTTACTGAAGGAAAATTCATGGTTAGCAATTCACTGCTGTGGAAAATTCACTGCTAGTAATTTATCACCTTGGAAAATTAACCACATTAATATTTTTTAATATATATTTTAAAAACTTTGATTTTAGTAAAAATATTAATGCGGTTAATTTTCAGCCATAGTGAATTGTTGGTGGTGAATTTTACTTGGTAGAGAATTTTTCATTGCTGAATTTTCCATGATGGTGAATTGTTGATAGTGAATTTTCCTTCGGTGAATTGCTAACAATGAATTTTTCAGATGCCTTTGGAGATGGTAGTGGCACCTCCTTTTGGGAGGATACTTGGGAAGGTCTTCCCAAATTGTCTAATTCGACAAAGCTTGGGAATGTACGGACTGTCACTAAGAAGGCATGGGGGGATAAGGTAGGGGAATACATGTTAGTCAAATTGGAGGATGGTTGGCCTAAGATTGAATGGATTTTTTTTTGGGGTCTAGGCCTAGAGCCCGATGAAGTAGCTTTCTTCGAAGGTGTGATAAAATATCAAACATTTGTTACAAGGCAAGTTCAGAGATCTTGAGATGGGGAGCTGCTCCAAATGGAGAATATAGTGTGAAAGAAGGATATAATAGATTGGCCGTTTGCATTGGAGAAAGTAAGATTCCCAATTATGGATATCAAAATCTGAAAATGGCTAAAACTATAACACACATATCATTAGCACAATTAAAATTTCAAAACAAAACAAATATTCAACATCCATATGAGATAATACATCATGCTTCAAAATGCAAACAATAACAAGATAACTAAAGCATATAAAGAAAAAACATGAAGCATACCTATCCCATATTGGATTGGTGCCACTTTGTTGTGTGGAAAGTAGCCCTTTCCCAATCCTTTGACAAGCCAAATGATGAATATTGTTGAAAATGCTATGAAGTAGACAAAATTAGCTCTCAATGTGAAGAGAGTAACTTCGCTCAAATTGTGGATGATTGAAATGAAGGATAACCTCTCCATTTATAGAATATTTTGATGAGAGAAGAAGAAAATGGGATGAATGTGGGATAAAAACCCAACCAATAGGAAGAAGCCACTTGTCACCATGTGAATGGGCCAAGGTTGTGCAAGTTTTTGTGAATGTGCCAATAAATGACATTAGGTGGCCTTTTCAAATTTGAAATTTGGCTTGTTGGGTGGAGAAGAAAGGGGTCTTAAATTCCAAGTGGGGGACATGTAAGAGGGGAGTTAATGCTATGCTGGAAGGTACAAGTCATTTGAGAGGGAAATTCAAATTGGAGGAATATTCCCTAAAGATGCCATGTTGAGGGAAATTAGAAGATTTAATAAATCAATTAAATGATTTATTTGTGCAAGTGGGAAAAGGTAGAGGATGTGACATGAGTTTAGATTAAATTAATCAGGATTGGATTAATTTAATGAGGGATTAGATGATTTGACCTATTTGATTTAGATTTATTGATTAAAATAAATCAAAAGGACATGGAAACTAATTTTAGATTTAGTTAAATAAATATTTTGATATATTTAGCTAACGGGGATGATGTTAGTATTAAATATGAATTTATTTAATTTAAATGGAGGAATTTAGGAGATTAATTAAATAATTTGATTTATTTAGATAAGTGTGATAACCTTAGGAGATTAATCAAATAAACTTGATTTATTTGATAGGTGAATATGATTAATCCGTGATGTTAGTTTTGCATGTCTACATTTTGCTTCACTTTGAAGCAATGTACTTGTTGCATTGGTTCAAAGAATGATGCCGATGACATCAAAATTATTTTTTATTTTTATTTTTTCGGATGCCCCAATAGAAAGAAGTATGTTAGTACATTGCCCCCTCGAGAGATTGATCGAAAAGTTCTATTTGAGGTCAATCTCATGACAAAGAGGTTCAAAATGGATGTATGGATGACTATATGATAATGATGATGTAAATGAAATGTTTGTAAGATGTTTAGAATAACAAATCTATATTATTTTAAACATCTTAAATGATTATGCAATGCATGTGAGATGGATGAGATGGATGATGTTGTCCTATGATGAGATGACATGATTATGTAGGATGAGAGTGCAGATGCAGGATGGATGCATTGATGAAATGATACAATGTTAGCATGAAAGAAGATAGAAGAATGAGAGGGATCGACTCTTAAATCCAAGAAGATGCATAAGTCCAACAAGTAGATTAGTCATTGAGACTTTCTTTGATATGATGATGAATGATGATAATGTATTGCTTATCCAAGGATGGGAGAGATAAAGAGCATAAATTTCCTTATGTTTGATAACACACATAGGTATGATGCATCAAGGTATAAAGAACCAGGACGGTGTTGCACCTAGTGTGATGGACTTTGACTCGATAATCAGATAGGAGTGCTCTTGTTCACACTTGACAAATGAAACCTTATTTAGAATGCAGTTCAGATATTCTAGACATCTCAGGCCAAAAAATAAAAAAGGCAAGCCTTCTTATATGGTCAACAAGATACCTAAAACATCCTCCCTACAAACAAAAACAAAGCACGCATGAAAAATTTATTTTACAAGAATATCCAACAAGTACAACAAACAAAAGGATAATGATCACTGCCCCATTCCTCTCTCTCTAAATCTTTCTATTTAGACATCATTGAGAGGTCATTGGGATGAGCGCAATAAGATAAATCCAAAGAAAAGATAAAGTAAACAAACAAGTTGCTGTTCTTCATACCGCTAGCCAAGACTAAACTACGGTGAAGCCTGATGCTAATATCCATCGCAGGAAGGTCGCATTCCTAGGAAATGTTGTGATTAGGTGATAATGAGATTTTGATTGGATGATAAGCTATTGATACTCTGAGTTGATCAACTTGCTGACTTATTGATCTAGACTTGAGACTTTGATGATTAAGTGCTCACTTTATAATTTGCTAGATTTGTTTCCAACTGACTTACCAAAGGATGAAGATGACGATTGATTTATTATGAATGATGATTTATTGTGGGAGAGAGTGAGCTGAGACGAGTGCACCATTTTGGGTTTTTTCAAATATTTGGATGTTTTTGAATATTTTGAAGGTGTTTTTTGAATTTTGAGATATTTTACGAATGTTTTTGGCATTTTTGAGATTTATGACCAAATGACTAACTTAAAGACCTATCCTAGGGGTCTCGAGATCTGATCCATAGATTAGCCTTGCCTACGTTATACACGCAAAGACCACATAGTTCAATTGATGCAGACCTGATTGATGAGAAAGATGGGAAAATGGATTTCTAGTATAATGGATGCCTAAAGGACTGACCTAAATGTCTCTGGGGATGATCTAAGATCAACCTTGCCTACATTCAAGCTCAGAGATGACGTAGTTGAGTTGGACGACTCTATTTTTGATTTTTTAGATTTTCGACATGTTTTGGATTTTGATATGATTTGGATGCTTTTAGATTTTTGATTTTCTGATGTTTTTGGATTTTTTAATTTATGATGTTTTGGATTTTTGGATTTCTAATGTTTTTGGAGTTTTGATTGATTTTTGAATGTTTTTGGATTTTTGACTTTCTGAATGTTTTTGGATTTTTGATTGATTTTCTGAATGTTTTTGGATTTTTGACTTTCTGAATGTTTTCGGATTTTTCAAGACTTTAAGGAAGATCGCAAGAATATACACGAATCCGATCCGATGTAGGTATAGGAACATGCCCCCATCATGATGCCATAGACTACTTCGATACAGACAAAACAAACTAACCTTAGAAATATGCCAAGTAGTACTATGGTGGAACATGATACAGACACAAGATCAAGCTATGATACAGATGCGAACGGATGGTGGAAGGATAGATGGAATGTAATGAGTCATGAAAATCCTAGTGGATGGAGAGTGCTTTATTTACGCTTGGTGCCTATTTTCCATGTTTTCACCAAGGTACTTATCCAGAGTGCCACCAAAGTGGTTTTCACTAGAGGACAATTTTTTTCTTTACTATTTTCAATCCTTTTTCTGATTTTTTTTGGATTTTTGTATTTTTTGTTGTCACCAAGATGCCTATTTACTAGGCTTTCATTAGGGTGACCATTTTTTAGGACATTTTTTGTTGTTTTTGTATTTTTTGGTTCTATACCTTACAAGATTTTAGGCTTAAAACATTTTGAGATGGGAGCTATTCACAAGCTCTTGCAGGGGTTCACCTTCTGGTGTTGATAGTTGATATGACCCTAAATTATAGCTTACTATGATGATGAAAGGTCCCAACCAGTTGGACTCAAATTTTCCTTTGCTATCTGGGTTTTGCACGTTCTTTTGGTTCTCCTTCAGCACAATTTCACCGACTTGGAAGGTTCACCTACTGATCTTCTTGTTATAACTCTGCTTAAGTCAATTCTAATACACTTGTATATGGTTTAAGGAATCCATATGCATTTGTCCAGTAACTCCAACTCATTTATTCGTGAGACCCTGTATTCTTCATCTGTGATGAGGTTTTGCAATGATATTCTTAGGGATGGGAGCTCGATCTCAATGGGGAGGATGGCTTATGATCCGTAGACCAAGGAGAATGGGGTGGCACTTGTTGGTGTGCGGATGCTAGTGCGATAGGCCCATAAGGTGGGATTTAGCTATAGTTGCTAGTCACGACTAGTGTCATTGACTTGGGGGATGCCATACCAACAAATGAGGTAGTTCGAATGAACTTGGATATATTCTTTCCCATTATGTAGGTCATGGGAATGGCTTTGACCCACTTTGTAAAGTACCCCATGGTGGTAATGATGAATTTGTGGCCATTGGATGAGGTGGGGGTGATTTTTCTGATGAGATCGAGCCCCCACTATGAAAAGGGCTAAGGTGTAACAATAGGGTGCTCTTGAGCTGGTGCATGGATGAGGTCCCCATGCTGCTGATATTGTAAACATTTTCAGACAAAGTCATGTGTGTCCTGCTCCATTGTGGGCCAGTAGTATCCGGTTCTTAGCAAGTTCTTAGCCAAGGTCATACCACTCAAGTACGATCCAAAAATGCCATTGTGTACCTCAGTTAAATCAATCAAGGCTTCTTGAGTATTCAGGCAAGCAACAAGGTTCCTTCAATGCTCCTACGATAAAGGGTTTCTCCTGGGATGACAAAGTGGGTTGACTTCTTGACAAAGGCCCGTTTAAGGTTTAGGGTTATATTGGTTGGCAAGACTCCTATTCTTAAGTATGTGTAAATGTCATGATACCAAGGATCACCAGGACCAACAAGTTCACACACGAATTCAAACTCTCATACCTCAAATGCTGGTATGAGCAGCTATTCTACCAGGAATTCTTTCTTTGGGATGTTGTGTAGGATTTCCAAGAGTGATCCAATTGTAGCCATTGCATCCTCTTCTCTATTGTTTGCTCTAGGTAGCTGTTCAAATGCGATATCAATGAATGACCCTTTGAGGCTCTCAAATAACTTCTTGTATGAAGTCAGTTTATCATCCTTTATCTGATATTCATCATTTACTTGATTGATGATGAGCTAAGAGTCGGGCCATATACCTTTAGAGCCATGATCTACCGTTGTAATGAAATCCTTAAGCCTATGATAAGAGCCTCATACTCTGCTATGTTATTTGTGCACACCAAAGACGCATTTCTTTGGATTGAGGCGGACCTTATATTTTTCCAATCTATCAAAAATAGAGCTTAATTCTGCTATGTGGTCTTGTCTTTTTTTGGATTGTTCCAATATTTCATCTACGTAGTCTTCCATTTTCTTATGAATCATGTCGTGAAATATCAGTGTCATGGATCTTTGGTATGTTGCACCTACATTCTTTAACCTGAAAGGCATCATGTTCTAGTAGTAGCTTCCCCACGAACATGTGAACATTGTCTTGTGCTAGTTCTCCTTTGTTATCATAATCTGATTGTGTCCAGAAAACTCATCTATTAATGAGAGAATCTCATGTTCGACCATCATATCCACTATCATATCAATGTTTGGTAGCAGAAAGTCATCCTTAGGACATTCTTTGTTTAGGTCTCTAAAATCAGTGTAAATGTGGATGCCCCCATTCAGATTTGAAATTGGCACAAGATTTGACACCCATTCTGGATAATCAATTGGGCATATCAAACTGGCATCCAAGAGCTTCTACAATTCCACCTTGACTAGCAAGGCTATTTGAGGGTGCATCTTTCTCAACTTCTGTCTTACTAGATTTGCCCCTGGGTAGACAACTAAATGATGAACCATAACTTTCGGGTCAATACCCGACATGTCGGCATAAGTCCACATGAAGTTCACCTTTATTTCACTTAGGAATGCCGCTAAGAGTTTTTGTTCTTCTTTGAGAAGTGACTTAGCATAGAAAGTGATGTGTGGTGTTGCTTTTGTTCCCATATTGACGCACTAACTCATTTGACCCCAATTTTCGACGAAACCTTCCGACGAAAGCTATATAATCAGATGTATCATCGGGCACTTGGGCGAATTTTTATTTTTTTTAAATTTTTACCTCAATGTTCATCGAAATTTTGATGAACCATTGCTTCGTCTACATTTCGATGAAGATCTTTCGCTAAAATTGCGACGGACCTGCAAAGTTAAATTGTGGCGGGCATAAATTGAAATGAGCTCGACTATTTATTGCGACAGTGTTTTGCTTGATGGTTTTCTTGGGGAAAATTAGAAGAAACTCAAGAAGATATTGCTAGGTTGAGGGTAGTCATTGTCTTTTTCCAGAATTCATTTGTGAAGTCAGATTTGTACTTCCAGGTTTGAAAATTATATTTTAAAGCAACATCTCATCAGATTTCATTTTTAGTCTTGTGCATTTTTAGAATTTCATTTCCAGATTTTAGACCTGGCTTCACAAATTCTTTATAAGGGATTTGTTTATAACTAATGGAAAATTATTGATGGATTTGGACAAATATTATATTTGCAAGGTTTCAATTTTAACCCTAATGATCAATTTGCAATAGATTTGGGAGCCATAGCTAGATAATATCAAAGGTGTTGGTTGTTTTTTTACTGTAACCAAGTTTATCTTCTAGACACATAGCATATAAAATCTCAGATAATACTGCCTTACAATACCATCAATCTATATTCTAACCCAATACTACTTATCAAATCCTTATATGAACATAGTCACCTATAACCTCACTCAAGCATTTTAATTAATTCCTTGAATTAAAGCCAAAATGAGAATTACACACACCATAACAGTGAGATGAACAAAATAACCCTTGATCATTTTATTCAAGATAATAATATATTCATACAATGGAGATACATGACCTTGAAATGAGTAATTTTCATTCAGATGCTAGTACTGTCTTGAAAATTAAGTACCCATGAAACTAAAACCTACAACAGAATGACAACAAACCTAAGAATAGTATTTTCACTATAATATTAGGCTCTTTACAAATTCGCTCTGCAACTTTAGTTAGAATTGACCTAAAGATATCTAACTTGGTAACCCATATTTTTGGTCCTGAAATCCTTCTTATAGGGAAAATGAAGGAGCAACAAGCATCAGACCAGAAATACACCTGTCACTGGTCACTTGGACTGCCTTATGACATTTCAAAAATTGGTTACAACAGCCGAGTCTCTGGAGAATCTTCTTGTTCATCCTGTCCACTGGAGAATAACTGGTGCATTTGCCAAACTTTGAAATCTTGCACCAAAACTGCTACCAAGACAGCCAAAATTTGTTATAACCATAACCGCTGAGCTGTTAACTACTGGTTGTAGACTCTGTCCTATTCTTGTTTAGTTAAGTAATTTTCTACCCATCCTTGATATTCCTCATCCATTGGCCAATTAAAATTTACCAACTCATTTACCTTGGCACTGTAAGGTGTATACTTTATTGCTACTTGATTCATCTCCCTTTCAAAAGATTTAAAAAATGTGCTAGTGTTAATGATTTTATCCATATTACTCATCAACATGTCATAATTTGAGTCATCACAAATCAATTTGATTTGTGCATTGATGATTTCATCTACCGTATCCTGCCATTGCTGCAGTGATCTAACATTTCCTTGGGCATCTACAATATCTGGTAAAGATGTGTCACTCTAGTCATCAAAACTCTTTACCAACTCTTTAATCCTCTTGCTGAAATCATCAGGTAAGGCCTGGAAACCTTGTAGTGACTTCACAAAGTCTTGAGTAGGCCTTAATTGTTGAGGCCTATTAGCTGCATTCTGAGAATTTCATTTCCATATTTTGTCGTGCAAGTTCAATATTCTGATTTTAGGAGTCTAATAGTTGGAAATCATAGTAAAATCAGAATTTAATAATTTCTGGAATTAGCATTTGAAAGTGTTTTTTGGGGTCGTTAACTTCAGACTATTTTCTCTTTTGTAGGGGTGGTTGCATGCCGATTTGTTTTGGTGTAAAATATCATAATTATTATATTTTGTTACCTGAGTATGATTAAAAATTATTGGAGTGTGAGTTTGATATTTTTTGAAGATCTAAATATTCAAGCTTGGTAAAGAAAAATCATGTCAAATAATATTAGTCTAGAACAAAATGAAGAGACAGTTGCTAGATTGTGGGCTATATTGAAAAGAAAGGGTGATGGGAAATGTTATTGTCCTTGCAATAATTGCAAGGGCTTAAAGATGAGAAGAATTTTAATCGCAATAGCTGAGAAACATTGCAGGTAGCATGGTCATGTTGAAGGGGGGCATGATTATCGTCCATTGGTAAGTTGTTCATTATATATGTTTATATTGATTGAATTTGCAAATGTTTATATTGTTCTAACATTTGATATATATAAAAAAAATCACTTGATCATGATCATGGTTTTTTTGTGTCTGTCATTATTATAAAGGTGGGGCACCCTAGGGCACACGATATGAATTATCACGGCCCGGAGAATGTGGTTTTGCAAGCGGAGGAACATGGAGCTATGAATATCGAAGATGAAGTTAATGATCCTATGGAAGAAGATGATCATGCGCCAAAAAACACAATTGAAGATGATGGTACAAATACATTGATCCATGACACATGTAGTGGCACATTTGATCATTTTGATCGAGATGACTTTGATGATGTTCATGATTTACCTCTACTTGAGAAGGCATACGAGCCCCTTTATGAAGGTTCCCAAACAACTCTTCTCTCTGTTGTATTGTTGTTGGTGAAATTGAAGGTTATGAATGGTTTATCCAACATAGCAATCTCATGGATATTAAGTTATGTCATATATGTCATCTTTTTTCATCTCTTTTAATTGTTGTTAGTTCATCGCTAGTAAATAAAGGATAAAGTATGTACCATTAATATTCTTTATATTAAAAAATTATTTTTTGTTGTAGATTGATTATTGAATTTTTGTTACCACCATCAAATATTTTACCTCGCTCATACCAAGATTTATCTGGCATTATGAAAGATATTGGAATGGAGTATCAAGCAATAGATGCATGTCCCAATGATCATATTATATATCATAAACAACATGAATTTGCAACAGAATGCCTAGAATGTCATATCAGTAAATATCAAACAGATCAACTAACAAAAAAGGTGCCTCACAAGGTTCTTTGTTATATTCCCATTATTCCACGTATGCAACAATTATTTAGGTGTGAAAGCTTAGCGCAATTTATGGATTAACATGCACGTAATAGAAGTGGAGATGAGATTCTTCGAATGCCTGTGGATGGTTCTACATTTAGGGACATGGAGGAAAAATGGCCACACTTTAAAGAAGAACCTCGTAATCTCAGGCTTTCATTGGCAGTGGATGGTGTCAATCCATTTGGAGAGCTGAGATCTATTTACTCGCTGTGGCCTGTTTTTGTTATCAACAATAACATTCCTCCATGGATGTCAATAAAGAGGGAGCACATAATGTTGGCAACGATTGTTCCAGGTATTTTTTCACATCAATTTTATTTGACGTAGTAGCATCTCATTTGTCTTATTTGTTGCACAATGACTTATATGTTTTTTCATTTAATAGTCATGTACATGAATTTATATATATTGCAGTAAAATGGTTATAATAATTATGTAATGTTTATGCTCATTCAACTAGGCAAGTACCAAGTTAAAGATATGAATGTATATATTGAGCCTCTTATTGACGAGTTACTAAAGTTATGGAATGGCGTCACTATGTATGACGTATCTAGACTAATAGGACAAAAACAATTTCAATTCCATGCAATGCTTGTATGGACAATTCATGATGCCCCAGGGCTAACACATTTTTCTGGTATGTTATAACGTTCGACTGCATGACTTTAACGATATTTAATTTTATGAAGTAGATATCATGCATGTTTTTTAAGTAATCTATTCATTATATATAATTATAAAAATTGACATATTTAATCCAATTATATATGATTTGCAGGTCTTCAAACAAAGGGAAAATTTGCATGTCCAATTTGTGGTCCAAAGATGAAATCTTGTCATTCAACAAGTTTGGAAAGTAGGTGTTTGATGAGTATAGACACTTCCTCCACAAAAATCATAAGTATTGAACTACTGAAAAATATTTTTTCAATGGGAAAGAAGAGACTACATCAAAACCATGAAGAATGACACCTCGCCTATGGAAGTTGGAATATAATAGAATTAATCGTCAAGGTTATACATCAGATCAAATTGTTTATCTATCATTTATTATATGTTTTGAATTTATATTTTTATATTGTGTTATGTTTACTCATGCTGTAATTGACAATGATTGTCGTTGTTAATTTGTTTAACTTATATGCTTCATTAAGGTCATCAAGGCATTGATGATCGGCTTCCATAGGGACTGAAAAGTTATCCCAGACAATTTAGTAGGTTGCCCTACTATGAGCAGCTACAAATTGTGCATTTGTTTGATACAATGCATATCAGAAAGAATATGATAGAAATGTTATGGAAAATATTGGATGGAAGGCATGACAAAGAAAAAATTGTCAAAATTTGTAGTGACATTTAGGAAGCCAGTCATGCAATGAAAAATGTCATTCAATTAAATAGCGATGGAGACCAAATTAATATAAGTGTCTTTCCTTGGTTATTAATAGAGCAGCAAAGCAATGCTATAAAACAAGTCATACGAAAAATTCGATTTCCCACAGGATTTGCAGCGAACATAAACAATATCATAACAAAGAAAGGTGAATTTGGGTCAGGGATGAAAACGCATGATTGGCATACCTTCATTAAGGTAATTATTCTGGTATATTATATATATATATATATATATATATATGTATACTACATGTACTTTTCAGTGTATTATGTTTACTACTTTTGGAAAAATATTAATGAAAAGATCATTTTATAATTGTTGCAGTATGTTCTACCTCTATCTCTCCTAGACAACTTCGACAACAATGTCAAGCAAGCTATATATGATCTTGGAAAATACATGAGGTAAGTAGCGATATTTGTTCAATTCGTTGTATATTTTTGTTAAATCTCGTTAATATATTTGTGCCTTGAATCACTTGTAGATGGCTGTCATCTAAAGCAATCCATAAAGAAGATATAAATTATCGGAAGAGAAAAATTCCTTGTCTAATGTGTAAAATGCAAAAGTGTCTACCTTTGACATTTTTCAATGCACAAGAACACCACCTCATACACCAAGTTGAGGAGATTGAATTGTGTGGACCTGTACACACAAGGTCAATGTGGATGGTTGAGAGGCACTTGAAAGTTTTGAAGGCTTTGGTTAGACAAAGAGCACATCCCGAGGGTTCTATGGTGGAGGGATACATGGTATACCAGACTATGGTGTACATTACTGAATATTTTCCTAAGTTTGTAGCAAAGGTTCATGTAGATCACATTTGGGATCCCAACTCCATTAAAAAATTTGAAGGGGAGTACTTGATGGGGAAAGGTAGATTGAGGAAAGTGACAGGTAATTATAAGATGGTCATGAAGATTAATTAGAATACATTTTACATTTGGTTTTTATGTATATTGTACTTATTTAATTATTAATCTTTCAATATTTATCAATTATAAATTAAGGTCGTATACCGTGGTAATTAACTAATTATACGTCGTTTGTGAATTTCAATTTTTTTTGATACAATTGGTCAAGAGTGGGATGCACTACATTTGTATGTCACAAATAATCTTGATTGGATGATGGTATGGATTGAATGATGTCAACAATCTGGTCGCGCATTAACATGGGAAGGTGTGGCTTCATTGGTTAAAGAAGCTCATCATAATGGTGACTCCAATGTTACACCAAGGGAAATTGATTTAGCATATGGTTTAAGAGATAAATAGGTATGTATAAATATATTAATCACCCATATTATTTAATTATTTTCAATTATATTGATGTATATATATGTTGAGATTTTTTTTTCTTTGCATACATTCGGCCAAGAATAAATATGTTTATCAACTGACAATATTGCAATAAGTTTTACATGTTTGACATATTGTAGGTGAAACACCACATGGCTATGTGGTGCAATGGTCGTAAATTTTGAATCAAAAATTTGGATGACACAAAGAAACTTGTGATTCTGGGATAACTGTAGTCTTCCAGGTGACTAATGTTTCATATAGAAGCGGCATACATCCAAAAGTCTCAGAAAATCAATACTATGGGATTTTGGATGATATAATTGAGTGTGACTTTAAGTCCTTCAAATTAGTTTTGTTTGTTGTCCTATGGTACAGGCTACGATTGAATGAAAATGATCTCGAGAGAACTATTATTGAACATGATAATGGATTTACCATGGTTAATATAAGGTATTTTGAGGGAGCTAGAAATGAGCCCTATGTTCTTCCAAGCCAATGTGAGCAGGTATTTTACTCAAAGGTTCCAAGTAAAGCGGGTTGGTCATATGTTGTTAGACATGATCCAAGAGGAAGGCCCGTAAAGTATAATGTGGTGGAAGAAGAAGATACTGAAGAAATAGAAGATGATGTAGATGATGATCAGGATCAAAAATTAGTTGATGATGTGCTTGATGAAGATGTCAAACAGGAGGAACTAGATCATGATGATGTAGGAGTTAATGTTCATGAAGATGATATCCGTGTGGATGATGACATTATCGAAACTGATATCAATGATGATGATGATGATATGACCAATCCTTACAATGTTGAATCTGGATCGGATGATATAGACAAAGAGTTGGATGAAGAAGAAGATCAATGAAATTAAAATGTATGAGTTATGTGATTGTATTATCTATTTGATATTAATTTCTTGATAGAATTATATTTGACTTATGTGGTTACATAATTAATTTATGATGTTTTTAATTTTAATTATATTTGAATTATATTAGAATATGTTCAGTTAAGAGATGTAAAAAATAAAATGGATAAACCAAAAGATGAAAGTGTGAGACCATTGCCTTGTTGGGTGTATGGAGTCTAATGAAGATCTATAAAAGTGTAATATATGATGGAAATAATTCAAAGTTTTGGGCACACATATGTAGTTTATAACTTGTATAAATGTGCAAGTAAATGACTGAAAAAATCTACTTGAGATAGAATGACAATCCTAGTTATGTGATTCTTCTTATTGATCTAATTAATACTCTTCAATTATTGTGATTGACTTGAAGGGTTTAATCTTTACTTGAAATAACCAAATAATCACATCACACAAATACAATGAATGTGTATTAGTAAACTGAATATATTTATATGCTTCATATATCAATTTAGACAACAAAAAAGCATGAAAATGGAGACAAGAAGATAACTGGATAATTCCACAAACAACTTATACCAAGATTAAGCCACAAGTTCATACATCTTCATTAACTTCATCAAAATTCATACAAGCATCCGAGTCTTTTAAAGGAAAGTTTCATTGCAAACTATCTACTATATCTTTCTCCTATCCGCCTATATCTGTTTTACATTATGAAACAAATATAAATATATCAAAATTGTGAAAGGGCATGTCCTTTGAGAAATGTCTTTTGCTTAACAACAATAAAAAACTAGAAATTATGCTCTATTAATCCATAAATAGATGTTTTGACAGATTAATCTCGGTAAGCAGGTCGCTTGTGTGTATCGGCATCCTCCAGTGCATTCCTTATGGCTGGCTCCATTTTGAACATCTTCTCATTCTATTCACATGCCTTGTCCATTGTTAAATCATTTCCTGTGGCTATCTCCAGAATTGTTTGCATCATCATCTGGTATTCCTTCATCCATCATGTGGTAATAGACACTGTTTTACTCCTCTTTGGTTAAGTACTTGTCCACCCATCTTTGATACTCTTCATCTATTGGCCAGCAAAATTTCACAACCTCATTCACCTTACTATTGTAAGGTGTGTACTTCACTACAACCTGATTGGCTTCCCTTTCAAAAAACTCTAAGAATGTGCTGGTGTTAATTATCTTATCCATACTATTTACCAACAAATCATAGTTTGAATCATCATAAATCAATTTGATTTATGCATTGATAACTTCTTCTGCCCCATCCTGCCACTGTTGCAATGTCTTAACATTTCCTTGTGCATCAATAATGTCTAGAAAAAATGTATCATTCCAGTCATCAAAGCTCTTTATCAGCTCCCTAATTCTTCTACTGAAATCATCAGGTAGGGCCTGGAATCTGCTCAATGATTTTACAAAGTTTTGAGTAGGCTTCAATGACTGGGGCCTGTTGTCTACATCAAACCTAGAAGATTTGTACATAATATCCAGATCGTTGGCCCTATAGATCCATTTCTCAGCCAAAGGAAAAACTATTTCCCGATCCCTATTGATATTTTTTATTTCATCCAAGAATAAAGAATACAAAGAATGTACAGATGCTAATTTACCATCAACCTTTTCATTAAGATGCCTCAAAACTATGTCAACCACCTCACTTTCCTTTAAGGCAGCCTACAATTCTGTGATCCTATTCAACATTTGCTTCTTGGTGGGATCCACAGAATATTCAACTTCTTCTTCAACTGGCCCTACTGTAGGACTGAGAGCAGGTGCCTAGATTGGGGACCCTGGAGTTGAAACAATTGGAGTAGCATGGGGGACCGATCCTGTAATAGAAGGTAATGCTCTGATACTAAGAGCACTGGAGGATTCTCCCACCTGCCCATATTTCAACCTATCTACTTCAAATTGCAGCTCAACATTCCTTTGCTGCATCCTACTATATTATGCAATTATCATATTGTATTTCTCCATCAGACTCTTCTTTTCAACCTCTTCTCTCTCAGCTGTCTTTTGGGCCAATTTGGCCACATTCACTATCAGGCTTGTAGCTTCTGTTGTTGAAGTTTTAGAAGCTCTCTTGATGATTAGCCTTCCTCTTAGGTGTGTTCTAATATCAGTTACATTTCGCTTTCTACCCTGGGGTGTCAATGCCCATATGGCTAGAGTTTCATACTCCTCACTAAAGGCAGAGTTCTGCAAAGCTGCCTTAACCTCTTCTTCACTATTTTATATAGGGTGCTTGGACTGTAAGATAGCATTGAATGCAACCGCATTAACTATGTCTAATTCAGGAAAAATTAAGACACCAGCCTGAGTCACAAGTCTTCTTCCCTCCTCAAGAGTGATGCCTTTGAATTCTTCCATTAATTTAGCCTTGGCCTCATCATCATTCTCCTGCTTAGACCTATCAGGTCTCGATTCTCTCCTACTCTTGCATTTGTTCTGGTACTCTTCTAGTTTCATCCTCCAAACTAGTTGCAAGAATATAGGAGTCTTTACAAATGCATCATCGTCCAAGAATGCCTTGCAGGTCTCCATCCTAGCATCTTGTACACATTGCCCCTTTACATCCATGTCAGAAAGGACCAATTGTGTTGATCTAGGAGGGGAAGGGATACCAACCTGCATGTCTTGATCAGTCACAATTCTCTCATCCATCAGAGTTTCCTGCGTTTCCTCAACTCTCTGCCTCTTAGGGCTTGGCTTTGATGGTAACACTGCATGATCACCTCTTGGTGGTGAATCTAGATCCACAATCCTTATCCCTCTAGGTGCTCTGATCCTTGGACCCAGTTGTGATGATGCTTGCATGACCTGTTTTCCCTTCTTATCCCCTTCATCCTCATCACTGCTTGCATTCCTCTTTCTCTTGTATAGAGGCCTATCAACTGGTGGCTGATAAGCTAGCCTTGTTTCTTGAGGCCTCACATCCGGTCTTTCTATACCAAAATCTAATTCCAAACTGACCCTCTTGGTCATCAAGGTGCACATGATACTTTTGAAATTAGCCATTAAGAAGTCTATTCTCTTGTGAAATGGAGTGAACTCCATTAATGGATCATATTTAGGATCCATTTTATGTATTATAGCTAGCAAATTTTCATATGCAATCCATTTTTCTTTATTCAACTCCTGCCTATTCAAATCAAACTCATTTCTGATTAGGTCCTTAGGAAAGTTGAATTCATTTGCAAACTTGCCACCTTTAATTCATTGTCTGAACAATGCAAAGAATCTCTCAGGGTCATGCTGTCTCCTAGGACCATTCCTCAAGTTGAAGTCAGCAAAAAACCTTCTGAAGTGGACCCATCCTCCCTTGGAATAGATAAAATCAGAAACAACAGTGTAGTCAGGGAACAAAGTCCCTTTTCCTTTCTTTGTTAGGTTGTCCTCATGAATACAACCTAGTTGCCACATTACTTCGGTAAACCCCATCCTTGATGGTACATTAAAGGGGAGGATATGAGGGGTTCCCTGGAAACCATATACCCTCAAGACAGTGCTTATAGGGTACAAGATGATATCACCCCAATTGTGACACACTTTTAAATTAGGCTTCCTCACCTTCGGTCGGAGGAAGTCATGCAAATTTTTAGGGACTCTTGGCACATTTACCACCAATCGAGCCCTAAGTCTGGAGGCAAAGCAGTTATCAAACTACACAAAGTTGGCACCTCCCCTGTTGTAAGACAAATCTGCACTCCACACCTATATTGGTAACCATTCTCCATTCACCTCCTGCCTCAACTCCATGTTTTTAGAGAAGAAAACAACATTCTTGTACAGGAACATATGCATCAACAGGGAGTACCAGAAAAAAGGAGTGCCAGTATCCCCCACATGCAGCTTCATCAAACCCTCATGCATCTTCTCTGATAGGAATGATGCAAAGTCATATACCACAGAGAAGTTGGGATGTTGAATCTGGGCTCCCATAAACATGTACGCAACTGGCATCACAGTATTAAGGCTAAACTCTAAAATTTGGCACAATGAATAAAATGTTGCCAGGAAGTGACTGGCAAAACAACTCAGCTTGAAAGGCTCCTGGTCATTTGGGCTGATATGAATTGTTGAACTGCTTGCCCTGGCCAGGTGAAGAGGAAACAACTTCAATTTGAAAAGAGGCTTTAACCTTTTGTACTCATCCTTCATCTTCTCAAAATCTATTTGGACTAAGAAAGGGCTATACTCAGTCAAATAAAAAATCTGCGAAATCTCATCTGCATTTAGGCTTAGCAAAATTCCACCATCGTTATCCCTTATGACCCTTGTCACAAGATCATACCATGCTACCACTGCTCTAAGCAAGTCAACATCAGGGAACACATTTGGCACTGTTAGTCTCCCCATGTCATATCTCCAGGCATTAGAGAAGGGGTGAGGGAAGTTTCGCTATCTATACCACAACCTAAACATTTCAAGACCAGTCATAGGAATCCTGGCATCCACAATGTTAGAATTTTTGCATAGTGGACCTTCGCCTAGGGTCTTTCCATTCATTAAAACCAAACCACTCTTCCTGTCATTTGTTGACAACGGGAGTTGATCCAGGAAGTCATCATACAAATTCCTCTTCAAATAATCAACATGGCCAAAGTGTTGCTTCAGTGGTGCCATCTTAAACAACTAGGGCTTCTTTTAAAAAATCAAATCCTCAAAGAAACTAGGGGTACCTAGAACACAAAAATACAACACAACTGTGCAATTCCAATAATTCAAACGAACCAGTAACCCTACGACAATAATTTACAAAACCCCTTGACCAACACAATAGAACCCTTCACAAAGACACAGTCAAATTAACCCAGTAGTTTAGAAAATAACTCATGGGATTTCACGCCTTGCAGAGAACCAAACTTCACAGTGATCGCTCGAAAAACTTTATCTCTGGCTCTGAACTACTTGGAAAATACTTGAATGCTTTTGTGATGAAGATAGAAAAAGAGCAGATACTTTATGTCGATTGAATTGAGGTAGTAGACATCTCGTCCGCCATTAAAGCTCATTTGCATGCTGCCCCAATGGCTCCAATCGCATTTGATGCGAATTTAAACTTCAGCCATCGATCTTTTATTTTTGTTAGATCATCGAATGACCATCTTCAAAAGGGCTGACGAAATCTCCATGTCACCATCAGGGGCCCACCGTAGAAACAGTGCCAAAGGAATACACGTGGCACCCGCTCGTGATATCGCGATCACTAAACATCCTACATCTTTGGATCACACAATGGCGGGAAACCGTTGATTCCTACCATCGACAACCGTGTTCACTCACAACATTTAGCAACACCAAACATAACCATCAAGCAAATTCTTACCAAGATTATAACATCACCGTCGATCTCGAGCACGTGCATCTCGCAGTTGTTTTAGTAACCCACTTTATAACGTATTTAAGTCCGACACAAATATTAAACACTCTATTAATCCCTTTTTGGCATCAACAGATTGGGACATGTGGCGCTTTCCCATGATATCGCAATTTCCAAACAACTAGCGGTGATGTCATCGCGAGATTGTGGGGAGCGTTCAGGATCAATCGTAGGAAGATTGACGGTCATTAAAAACACAGCAGTCAGCAGCACCAAACATAACCATCGAGCAACTTTTTACCAAGATTATAACATCACCGTCGATCTTGAGCACGTGCCTCTCGTAGCTGTTTTAGTAACCCACTTTATAACATATTTAAGTCTGACACAAATATTAAATGCTTTATTGATCCCTTTTCGGCATCGACAGATTGGGACACATGACACTCTCCCATGATATCAGAATTTCCAAACAACCAGCGGTGATGTCATCATGAGATCGCGGGAAGCGGTCATGATCAATCGTAGGAAGATCGACGGTCATTAAAAACACAGTAGTTAGCAGCACCAAACATAACCGCCGAGCAACTTTTTACCAAGATTATAACATCACCGTCGATCTCGAGCACATGCATCTCGCAACTGTTTTAGTAACCCACTTTATAATGTATTTAAGTCTGACACAAATATTAAATGCTTTATTAATCCCTTTTTGGCACCGACAGCTTGGGACACATGGCGCTCACCCGTGATATCGCAATCGCCAAACAACCAGGGGTGATGTTATCGCGAGATCACTGGGAGTGGTCAAGATCAATCGTAGGAAGATCGACGGTCATTAAAAACACCCCCTACAAAATAAAAAACTATTAAAAAGTCAGACAAAATAACCTTTTTGCGTGTGCAGATTACGCGGCCGTCGGATGAAGTGATTTCAATCTTGACCGTTTCTCGCAGACCTCGTAAGGTTTCTCCTAACGTCACAAATATGGTGTGAGGCATGCGAGATTCTGCCATCTGTCATATTTGATGGTGGGGACCAGTTTTGCTTGCTGATCGGTTATGAAGGCTGATGTCGACAGTTGTTTCTGTACCAACGCATCGTGGCCCTTCCTCGCTGACCTCGCAAAATTAAAACTGTAGTTTCAATAATGCTATGAGGTGTGCGATTTGGTGATGCTTGGACTTCGATGTTGTGCATTCATAACAAAGGTGGGGCCCATTTTCGTGCTAATGTGGTGCTCGGTAGGTGAATATCCTGTCCGTTTGGTGACTGGAGGGAGAACGTGGCATTTTCAAACTATTTTGACTAAATCTGAGCCGTTCTCCTCACCAATGTTGCGATTGATCAATGACTCATATTTAAAAATAAACTGGTATTGTACGATAGCCATTTTATCTCGCGCGAGTCAATAGTAATGGCCGAGTTCGACTCTTCCTACATAATTAAATGCTAAAATTTGTAAATTACTATTTCAGTTCTGTATCTCTACATTGAGGAAGAATTGCTTGGTATCGAGTGAAGCAAGCTGTTGTTACGATTTCTCAATTTCGCTGCCCTGGATGTTCTGCGATTGAAACCATAAGTAGCACGTACGCCATTTCTTGTAAATTCAGAATATTTTATGGTTGCTTGCTAGGCAATTCGTGATTGTTTCATGTCTCTATTCTTGAAGAATTGATTGAATAGATTCACTTTTAGAGCCTGTCTAGATAATTGCTAGGGTTTTTTGAATATTGAAGAATTTTCTGTTAAGGCTAAAGGAGAAAATTGTAATTATTTTCTATCTGAAAATAAGCAAACCCTAGTTCGAATTATCATTAGTCTAGTATAAATGGCACCCAAGGCCCAAAGTTCTAGTTTTGAAACCACTACCAGGTCTTTATTCCAAGATATTATTGATTTGTTACAACCCTCTACTAGCAAGAAGAAGGAGGGAAAGGTTTTGTTCTATGGGCCTCGAATCTTGGAAGGATTGATAGACAAGCAATGTGCAATTCAAGATGCTGAGTTACCATACACCGGGTGGCAGTTGTTCTCCAATTGGTTTGGGAACAGGAATTTGTTGGTTCCTTTGTGTAACCCCTAGAGGTTAGACCTGGGTAAATTGGTGGTTCCTAATGTTTATATGGATGTAGATATTTTAAAGGACATTGCTGCTAGATATGACCCTGTGGCCCGAATGGTCAGAACACATACTGGTGTGCAGATGATTAAGATAACCAAAGAAGAAATTGTAGAGATTTTCAAATTGCACGAATGGAGTCGGGATATGGTTCCTATCAACTTGGTGGTTTTCAGACAAGAATATATAAATACTAGGGGTTTGTTCATAACATCCTTCTTAATACCTCATTTGGCAATCTCAGGAAGAGGAAAAGATCAGAAGAAGGTAGTAATTGGTAGGAATGAGCCCGAACCTTTTCCTGTGGGCTATTTCGCTAGTTATTTCAAGAAGACTGTTTGTGCTTTATGTCAAGTTCTGGGAGTCAGCTTAAAGAAAACCTTGCCTATCGATATTATGTATATGGCAGTAAATCTCCAGCACCCAAGTTTTAATGTAATATATGATTTTGCCACTTATTTGGCAAAGAAGATGCACATGGGTCTGGTAGCCCTAAAGGAGGGGAAGAATTGGGTTGAATTTAGATGGTATTCCTTGTTAATCCACATTTTTCTATATAGGGGTCAGGTTGTGTTAAAAAAAGATACGAAATTAAAGAAGGAAGGAAACATTGAAATGCCTATCCAATATTAGACTACGATTCTTGACATGCATGATCATGAGTTTGATTATGTAACTTTCCATAATGTCTTCAGATCTAAATTAAGGGAGGCTCTGGTTCATGACCCCCCAAGGATCCCAAAAGAAATTCATGACTTCTTGAGGCCGATGGAGAGAAGGCCTGAATTGAACATAATGCACAATTGGGGAGATATTTTCCCTTATCATAATACCATAATTTTTAGGGCTTTTTCACTAATGTCAATCCAAAGGTTTTTCCAAGGGAGGTGCCCCATAGACTTGGATTTTTGGAAATCATGAGGTAGTTGGGGGGTGCTCAGGAACTACACTTGTCAGCTGAACAAAAGAAATGTTATTTCTTCCCTGAATATACAACATTTGCCGATTTTGTTATGGCAAAGGGAGGATAGAAGGAGTTGCATCAATTACTTGGGCCTTATAGGCTAAGGACTGTGCACCCTAGGAATCATGATCTTGAGGGTTTTATCTCTCAAATGAAGGCAAAACATCGAACAAGAGCTTTTTTCCAAAAATTCTACTTTCCTGAGGACATCATCAGGAATATTTTTGATTTGGAATTACAAGATGATAGAAAGGCACTATACATTGCCTACTCTAAAATGGTGAAAAGTAAGTAGGAGAAAATACCTAGTTTCAATCCCATACCTAATGCTAAAGATGAGTTTAGTAGGGCAATGTATGCTATTGACAATTTTGAGAGCTTGGTTGGGGTTTTGAAAGATGAAAGGGTTGTGGAAGAAAGGGGAAAATCATAAACCATCGAGGAGTACCTTGAGGTAAAGGAAGAGGAGAGGCCTACTTATCAGCCACAAAAGAAGATAAGGGTTTTTTCTAGAAGAAAGGGAAGTAGGGATAAAGATGTTGCTAAAAATATTGCACCATCTTCTTCAAGGCAGTCAGCACCAAATGTTGTTGATTTAGATTCTCCTCCAAGTTTTTCAGAACAGGCTTTCCCACCATCACCAAAGAGGCAGAGGGTTGAAAGGGTAAAGATTGTTGATTGTGATGGTGATGAGGATGATGACATTATTGTCACTTCGAATGAAATGCATCTTGAGATGCCATTGGACCTAGTTGACATTGCAACATGTTCAGGTATAGTTTCTTTGAGGTTAGGAAAAGATGAAATCAAAGGAATAACAAGCAATGATGACTTGAGAATAGAAGCCTACAAAGAGTTCATGATGGATGACTCTTTTATTCAAACCAGTGCTTTTAAAGATTTTGTGTGGAGAGCACATACTGCATTATATGCTGAGAAGGTGGCACATGAGAGAAGTCTGCATCTAGAGCTCCTAGAGAAGGTAATTCAAGCTAAGGTCAGGAAACAGATGAGAGAAAGATTCAAAGCAATAACACCAGAGTAGGGCTAGGAATTGGTACAAAAAAGTGGACTATTGCTACTCCCACAATGGGATATCGCCGATGCTATGGTGTTTGACACAATAAGAAGGGCTAATAAGCCACTTCTTGCTACTAAAGAGGAGGCTACATTAGCACTCAAGGGATCGGCCTTTAGTGAGGAATGGGATGCATTGGCAATTTGGTCCCTATCTACTGGCTCTAAAAAGCCAATTATTGTAGAACCTTCTGACTTCAGTGGTCACTTGGTTGTGAGGAGAGTTGATGACACCCGAGCACTGGAAGCTATTGATATGGTCATGAATGTTGCCAAATTCACCAGAGCAACTATTGAAGATTTTACCAAGGAGCAGGATACTCCGAGAGGCCAATATAATGACATTATTATTGAATATAATAAGAGTCAACAAAAGGCAACAGAGTTAGAAACTGAATTGGCTTTATTGAGGCAACAAATGGATACCATGAGATCTCAAAAGTAAGCCAGTTCTAGCCACACTATTCCCGACCCTCCAGTAGAGCAGTCTCAACCTCCTGCACAAGCACAATCTTTGGCTATTGTTCCATATAATATGGGACAAGTGCCTATCGCTATTGAGAGGGCTACTAGCCTTGGAGGGGGACTTTCTAGGGAGAAATAAATTCATCAGGTTGAAGAATATAAGGAGATGGTAAAGCAAATCCGAGATGCAGCAGGGAGAAACAATGTAGTGATAGTGGACACTATTTTGAAACATTTAAACAGAACAGTCCAGAGTAAGCTAAACAATGTTCATGCAAATTATGTCCTAATGTTGCAAGCACTAAAAATGTTTGGAAGGGATAAAGAATTGGCCATCTCATTGCTAAACAAGTGGAGCCCTAGAATGGAGAATTTGAGATTCATGGTAGTAGGGGAAAAACAACATGGTGATAAATATCCTACTATTATTGCAACATATCAATTGGTCAAGGAATTGTTGAGCAGAACTTTCAGGGATTTTCTGCCCCAATGGAATCCAAGACTAAATTGCTGAAAGATGTGTATGATGGAAAGGACCTGACCCCATTACCTCATATTTTACATAGTCAGGATGAAGTCAAACCTCTGCAAGTTTGGAAGGAGCAAATGAACAATATAATGATGTCTCAAACACATGAGATATGCAAAAATGCTGACATCCACATGCTAGAGAATACATTGAAAAAGTTGTCTTTTGTTATAAGTTTCTTAGAGAACTTTAATAAAAAGGCCACATTGATAATGGTAAAGTATGCTCCCTATCAAAACAAGGTTGATCAGGTTGTGGCTTTCCAGTGGCCTTCCAAGGAGGATTTTGAATTATGGAAAAAAGTGTTCACTGATGAACTTGAATTATGAGTGTTATAGTCAAGAATTGCAACTTGGTCATGTATAATATAGGTCTGGCCTTAGATATTATATTCTAAAATTGCATTCTCCTTTTGACTCCAAGTATAGGGTGCAGAAGTGGAGTTAATACTATAACGACTAAGCATGCCTTCGATGTATGGGGAGCAGCCTTTGGAGCGATGTTTTCTTCCCTCCTTATCAACTAATGATGATATTTGTCTTATGCTCTCCTCTTGCATAATAGAATTGTAACTGAATCAGGAGTTAGTGGTCCAATTACAAATGGATATGTGTACTCTTCGACCTGAAGCTTGTTGGCTCCTTTATTTTATAAAAGGGAATTCTGGGCCGAGAGAGTGGTCGATTGAAATATCCAAGATATGAGAAATAAGAGTCTAGTAATATAGAGAGTATGAATTGTAAGTCCAGGTTTAAAAATGTTTTGAGTCAGATTGGAGAACTTTGTTAATCATGGGGTTTTTGAGCATGTTTGTATCAAACTCATGAATATTTGGATTTTATTTGGTCTCCTATTGTGTTATGTTACATGGATTATTAATGAAATATCGATCAAAGATGATTTTCATTAATTTTCATTTGTTCTTTACTGTGAATTATGTTTAACTATAGCTCTGGTTCAAAGGATTGGTTAAATGCTTCAGTTAACCAGTAAATTCATGGAATATAACAAATAGGATTCATAAAGGAATAATAAACTTAGGTATGGATATATGGGTTGTAATGCAAGTCATAATAGATCATAAGTGTTCAAAATGAAATTTACCCTATAGTTCAGTTTTCTCTTTTGACTCCTTGCGCTGGGATATGGCATTGGAATTCTGATTACGTTTTATTCTTGTATGTTTTGTGTTATGGCATCAGGATATTTTACTCAAAAATTTCCTATCAATTTACTTTATGTGAAGTTTGCGATTCTCTGTTAAATGGACATGAGTATTTTTTAAGGAATAGCCAATTTCTTGAAAGATTTGATCCTTTAACATTAATTGGGGATCTATCTGTTGTGTGCAAATTAAATGAATTGTTCAAATGTTGTATGTTAAGAGCACATGTTAGGGAATATCCTCCTGGATTTTACAGAGTTTGAAGTGTAGGAGAATTAGCCTTATTGCTATTCTCGTAAAGTTGTCCATACTATTCCTAGTCTTTTATTATTGAATGTGGGGAGTTCATAGGAGCTTCTAGGAAACACGTGTGGGTTGCAGTAAAAAAATGCCAATAGGTTCAATTGACAACATGATCTATTGAGTAATTACAAAGAATTCATAATTTGAAATTCTATATTTTGACAACATGATCTATTGACAAGTAGGAAGTATTTTTCACATTGTGTCAAATTTTGATATTGTTATCGGGATTCAATTATGTAGTTTTACAAGTCAAACTCATTGACCCATGTTTCATGAGTAGTGTTTCACAAGAACCCATCTCTCATGATAATGAATGGTCCACTTAGCACTCATTGCATCTAAATGATTCTCAAAGTGATGAAACACTAGGCCTTCCTAGGAGGTCACCCATCCCAATATTACATGATCCATGATTTTATTAATAATTGATCATTTTGGATTTTGACAAACTTGACACACAAATGACAATTTGACAATGACCTTAATGTATCACAATTAAGTTTCAAATTGATTAACACAATAGAAACAAAAACAAATTGAGAGATTGTTATGAGGGTAGTGATGCAACTTTTCTAATTAGAGTGTATTCCATGAGATTACAATTCTTTGAGATATTTTGTCAAATAGTTCACAAGATTTGTCTATCCTCCCACATTTTACATAGATTTAGAAATGGAGTGTACAACCACAACATTTGAGAAAATTCATCTTTATATTATGCTTTGATGGATGTCTATACCTTGTTCCAAATCTCCCATATTAAGGAAATCGACAAGGATTTTGGTGAAGGTTGTGAAATTTGTCTATACATCTACCAATTTCATTTGATTGAAAGTTTCTAAAACCTTTAAAAAAAAATCCATTATGTATATTCTACAATCATTATAGTCCACAATTTCACATTTATTTGGTTTTGCATCTACCAGTTGTATTTGCTTGAATTTTCCTACCGAATTTTCAATGTAGATCCATTTTGTGTATCTTAATTACAATCTGTTGGTGTTTTTTCCCACATAGGATTTGCAATTCTATAAGAGGTAGCCAACCTTCGTTATAAAGAACTACAAAGGATAGTGGCCAAATAACAAGAGTCAGTCAAAGACTAACATCTCCTACACTTTTGGCTCTGTGAAACCAAGGTGGGTAAACCCAAGTGTGTTCATAAGAATATTTCATGATTGGTAAGAACACTTCTTCTTACAGATGTAGTCCCCACTAACACTAACAGACAATCATTACCCTGGTTGTGGCAAAACCAAAGAATAATAAAAGATATCCCAAAGCAAGGAGACTAAAAATTATCATAAGATCTATATCCCAAAAAGAGATAGCAGTTGATATTTGTTAAAATGTTCAGGTATTGAATCACCATGCTTAGAGTCACAGTCCTATACCTGAAAGGAATTTACCAATACTATCCAGTGCCTCATCCATTGGGTGGGAGTCATATAAAACATAATTTAGATGAAATTGAACTTATCACCATAGTGCTTTGCTACCATGAGATTTATCAGTATATTAAAACAATACTCCTTAGTGAATCCTGAGCATATAAACATAAACATACAATTTGTGTTCAAGCATTTGATTAACTCATTAAGTCAAAGAAAGAGAACAAATTACACTTTCAACTACATCATTGAAACTGACTAAACAAACCCTTGATAAATCCATTCATAATCCATGGCCCATACACAGGATAGAAAAATGTCTTAATTTTTTTAGATTTCTTTCGATATCAGTAATTACAAAAGCATAGTGTACTTATTTCATACTATTCCCAACCTAGCATGATTTCCTACATAATACCTTCAAAATCCTGCATTACCACTAATTGTACCTATTCTAAGCCTTCAAATCCATAAAAAACAACAACCCTTAATAATGAGCCATTAAATCTCCTTTATAGGACAGGAGAGCAACAAAGTAATAGGCTACATTGTTCATTCCAAAATTGAATTTCATTTAGAATTAAATTGAAATTGACATTCCTCATCATTAGAAAAAAGCATAATCAGTTCGAGGAATCAAAATAGTTATACCATTGTAACCAACCGGAGCTAAAGACAAAAGAGTGTGGCAGGCACGTGTACGTCCACATCAACACACCACCCAAAAATAACACGCCCAACAACTGCAACTACTTGCAAGACACACAGCCCCGGTAGAGGCGACCGCTCTTGGTCCTCGCTTCATGAAAAAAGCAAGACCAACTTCCTTTTATCCACTTTAACACATGATCTTGTAGCATGGCACGACACCATCATAGTTATTGGGGCAACTGCGAGGGGCTCTTCATTGACCCCCAATAGCTCGGTCATGGATGCCAAGTAACGTTGGTAGTCTGAGTCAGTTTTGGACCCATCACCGTCAGAACCAGAAGACAACACCAGTGGGGACTTGGAGGTCCCCATCCCTTTAAAATTAGCATCATGGACAACCTCGGGCTTGCTTAGGACAAGTTGTACCCCGTCAGGCTGCAAATTTGTCACCCCAAGTCTGGTCCTTCTGCGCACAACTGAATGGTCCATTGCAAAGAACACCTTGCAAAATACAGGAGAGACTCGACCACTTGCAAATGAGACAACTCAAAATTCGATGATAATACCAGATAACACAATGAGCATTTATAGAGTTAATTGGTGCGAGAATATTAATTGCTCGAATGCAGCACCATGAGCATTCGAACATTTTAGTGGTTGATGTAGCCACCACAAATTATTCCTAGCTTGTGAAGGTATGTCGTACAACCCATCATTGCATTTATCAGGAGAACAGTGTTCACATGCAGGAAATTCAGGCGAGGATCCACTCAAAAAATCCAGGCCATTAATGAGAACTGTAGGATTTGAGAAATACAAATCCACAGAACCTGATCAATACCTGCATGCAAAAGACTTGTCACAGAGAAAGAGAGAGATCAAGACAAGGGTTTGGCTCTCACAATGTGCAAGATGTATTCCAGAAAAAATGAATAGAGCATAAAAGAAATACAAGAGATCAATCCTTATAAAAGGAGATCAAAACCTAAAAGGAAAACCTAACCTTAAAGGTGAGTGCATTTAATAATTAATATTAATTATTAAATGACTAATATGTGTGCAAGGCGAAATCTTAAGAGGAGAGCAAAGTTAATTAATTACTTTACTCTAACACCCCCCCTTAAGATGAGCAAGAGTGTAGCTACAAACTAGTGCAAGAAAGCAAAAGTAACTACAATGCATGAAAGTAAAATTGGGTCCCAGCAACTAGGCCTGATCAGGTGCCCAAGTACAAGGAAATCTCTATGAAACGGAGAAAAGGAGAAAACCTAGTGGGAAAAAACTCCTCTTCAAAAAGAGATAAAGAAACATGCTTAAAGAAAACATGAAGGAAGGAAGGCCTCATTGAGACCCCCCAAAGACAACTTCCTTCACCCCAAGCATGGAGCACAACTGAAGATAGCACGGAGATGCTAAAGGTTTAGTGAAAATGTCTGCAACTTGCTCCTATGTAGGAATGTACTCCAAGATGAGAGAACCATCCTGAATCAACTGCCTGATGAAGTGCATGTGGATTTCAATGTGCTTAGTCCACTGATGCTCCACTGGGTTGTGAGAAATGTGAATGGCATTCTGATTGTCACACCAAAGAATAGTGGGACTATCTGGAGGAAACCCAAACTCTGTCATTAACTACCGAAGCCATAAAACCTCCTGACTGGCTAAGACTGTTGCTCGGTACTTAGCCTCTATAAATGATAATGCAATAGCAGACTGCTTCTTGCAAGACCATGTGATAGGACCATAGCCAAGGCAAAAAACAAAGCCAAAAGTAGACTTCCGATCATTGACATCACCAGCCCAATCTGAGTCAGTGAAGCCAATGATATGAGGGGACCCTGAAGTGTAGTGAATGCCAAAATGAGTGGTGCCCCGAATGTACCACAAAATACATTTGGCTGCTTGCTAATGGCTCTCATGAGGATCATGGGAGAACCTAGAGATAAGGCTGTTGGTATGTGGCGACAGATCATTCTATACTATACACTCTTCATGTATCCTCGCCGGGGTCCGGGGCTGGGTCGGGCCCCAGGCGGGGGTTCGGGGGTGGTAGCCCCCGAGAAAAATTACTAGCCTGCTTTTTCGCGAAATTACTGAAAAAGGGAAAAATCACAAAAAGGAAAAAAACCCCGATTTTGTATAACCCTAATTTATAAAGGGTTTAGGATAGAGTTACAGTATCATAAGAAACAGGCGATTATTCGCGATATTGTAATAGGGTTTTGCACTGGTTAATAATATCATTGGATGGCTGCGGTTTGGTGGATGTAGCCCACATTGGGTGAACCACGTTAAATTCTCTGTGTTATTTTTCTGTGTGTTTTACTTTTGGTTTATTTATAAAATCTGCATTTAGCTTTTAGATATCTACCATTGAAAACCTAACAAAGGCCAACCGCAAAGGAAAGATTAGGACGAGAATGTGTCAGGTACAACAAACTGCCAACCAACTACCTGTATAAAGTGGGATCCATTGAAGGAGTAGAGCAAGTGGAAGATAAAACAACACCTGAGTAAAATGGAGTGGGGGCAGACTTGCATTCAAGCATACCAAATCGCTAAAGCATATTAAGAGCATACTTCTCCTGAAATATGGAAATCCCATCCGAAGACTAACTAACCTGAAGACCTAGAAAGAAGTGTAGAAGAACGAGATCTGTCATCTCAAATTGCTCCATTAAGGTTCTCTGAACACTCTAAATCATGGAGGATGAGCTACCTGTAAGAATGAGATCATCTACATATAGCACAAGAATCAAAAGATCACCCACCTGATGCTGAGAATACACTATGTGATCGAAATGACAGCATGTGAAGTGAGAGGAAAGCAAGAAAGAGTCCATCTTCTCATACCAAGCCCGAGGGGCTTGTTTGAGACCATACAATGAACGCCGAAGTCTGCAAACCAAAGAAGTGTCTTGCACAAATCCCTGAGGCTGCTCCATATAGATCTCCTCATGTAGGTCTCCATGCAAGAAGGCACTCTTCACATCCATCTGAAACACTGTCCATCCCTATGAAGCTGCAAGTGAAAGTACAAGGTGTATAGAGTTCATCTTGGCAATAGGAGCAAAGGTCTCGGAGTAGTCAATACCCTCTACCTGAGAAAACCCCTTCGCAACAAGATGTGCCTTATACTTATTAATAGAACCATCTGCAACATACTTAGTACGGTACACCCACTTGCATCGAACCAAATTTCTTCCTGTAGGAAGAGGACAAAGATCCCAAGTATGATTCTTCATCAAAGAAGAATACTCCTCATCCATGGCCCTATCCTACTCAAGGTGACCTGTCACCTCCGAAAACTTCAGAGGATCATCCGAAATAGCATGACTCAAAAGACTAGAACCAGATGTTTGAGCACGAGTACGATGAGTATCTGAAGGATCACCTGCTAAAGAACCAACTGCTTCAATAGTAACACGGGCCCACCTAGGCAAATGTGGAGCAACTGGTTGTGGTGGAGATGGTGGATCATCATCATCTAAATCATCCTCAAGAGATAAGTAATCCTCAAGAGATGAAGAGGGAGGAGTAGGCAATGAGGGAGAAGTTGGTGATGGAGAATCCATCTGAGGATAGCACTCATCAAACTAGACATCCCACCAAAACAATACCTCTCTGGAATCAGGATCAAACAACCTATACGCCTTAAAATCCTCAGAGTAGCCAACAAATATGAGTGGTCGGCTTTTCTTCTCCATGGCTTTCCACTAAGCATCAGGAATAAATGACCAAGCCTCACTACCAAAAAATTGGAATGTAGAAACATCAGGCTTGACATGGGTCCAAGCCTCCTCTGGAGTCATATGTCGCAATGCCTTATGAGGCATCCGATTTTGAAAATAATTGGCACAATTGACTGCCTCAACCCAAAATGAAGAACTCATAGCTCGAGATTGTATCATACAATTTTCCATCTCTCGTAAGGTTCTATTCTTTCTCTCAGCGACACCATTCTATTGAGGGGTGTGAGGGACTATAAACTGATGCTGTAAACCATGCTCAGTGCAAAAATCTTTGAAAGCCTGATTAACATACTCCCCCCCATTATCTATGTGTATCCTCTTGATAGAAAGTCCAGATTGCTTCTCCACAAATGTCCTAAAAGTCCTGAATGAGTCAAAGACATCAGACTTGTACTTAATAAAGTACACCCATGTACGTCTGGAGAAGTCATCAATAAAAGTGAGCACATAGCGGGCCCCTGAAAAGGAGTGAGTCGGAAAGGACATAAGATCACTATGTACCAACTCTAGGGGTGTCTTAGCACGAGTGGCATGACCCTTAGGAAAAGGATCTCGATGATGTTTTCCAAGGGCATAACCTCGACATACACCATCAGTACAAAAAATTTGTGGGAGCCCAATCACAAGTGCCTGAGTACTCATCTGCTGGAGATATCTGTAATTGACATGGCCAAAATGCTCATGCCAAAGCCTGCTCATTGAATCTGCATGTGCTATAAGAGAGGAACCAACAATGTCTGAACTCTTAAAACCATCAAATCTATATAAGCATGATGCAAAATCCACACTCCCAGTAGCCACAACTAAGTTAGGATCATGAAGGTCTCGAATAACCACATCATGTGGTGAGAACTCAACTGTCTTACCAGAGCCAGAGTGGCAAATCTGATAAACGGATAGAAGGTTTGTCGAGATGTTGGGAACCAATAGCACATCCTGAAGACAACCACCATCCAATGAAATAGTATCGAAACCCTGAATTGAAAGCTGTGCTGAGTCACCAACTGCAATATGTCTAGTGCCTGTAAGGGCAAGAGCGGTGACCAAATCCTCTGTGTTTGTCATATGGTAAGAAGCACTAGAATCTAGAATCCAAGTGGATTCTGAGGACAATGCTTGTTTAGAAAGAGCATGACCTTTCCCTGTGGGTTGGGAAGGAGGCTGAGGTGCAATGATATGATGCTGCTGCATGGCTTCCTCTAAAGCCTCTAAACGTTTCCAACATCTGGAAACTGGATGCTCTTCCTTGCCACAAAAACTGCAAGGATCACTGAATTTCTTCTTAGTCTTAGAGGAAGACTCACTAGACTTGGAAGATTTGTTCTGTTTGGGCTATGGGTGTGAATCAGAATTAGGTGGTGGCTTGGAGGAATGCTCACTAGCCCCTGAATTTTTCTTGGGCTTCGATTTCTGCTTCTGTTTTTCCTTGGAGGACTCGGCTACCAACGCTTGGTTCTGTGAACTTGAAAGTGAATCCATCTGCTTGAGCTTGGCTTGCTCACAAGTCAGACAATCACAAAACACCTCAAAGGTAGGCATGACATGGCGAGCACCCAAGGCATCCATGGTGGAATAGAAGGTCGAAGAGAAAATCTGAAATAGACCCCGAAGCTTGGAGAGGATCAAGAAGATGCACTCTGTATCAGTCTTATTCTTGCCACAACCTTGCAAGATAGATCTTTGCCATTTGAACTTCATCAGAAAGTCCTCAATGGAAGGAAAGGAATCAGGTACCAAGGAAGTCAACTCGGCCTCAAGCTACAATGCTTTAAACTTGTTGATAGTGCCAAAAAGTGCTTGAAACTTGGTCCAATAGGCCCTAGGTGTGAGACACCCTTCAAGATGAAACAGGAGACTATCTGAAATGTGCAAAGCCATCAATCCCATAGCCTGATCCATATTGTTCCTGTGCTGCATAACCTCAAATGTGTGAGTCAATGGAGGTTGAACTGCATCCAAATAGGACCATAACCCTCAAGAATGGAGAAGTGTCATCATGCGACCCTTCCAAGTGTGATAATTATGCGGTGTGAGAAGCTCAATAGATCTGTCGGCCATGCTGTGAACTGTGCCTCAACTACTCTGAATGTTTTTTTTTATTTTTATTATTGAGTGGTCTTTCAGAACTAGAGAGAAGATGCAGAAGGGTTTTTTTGTTTTGGTGTTTATAGATTCTAGTTTTCTCATGTAAATAATAGAAAGCAGGAAAAAACACCCCCCCACAATGCAAAAAACTAATCCCCAGTACAAACTGAAAGCCAAAAAATAATAGAAAGCAGTATATGATTGAGAAAAATGTCTGTGTACTTGAAGAAGTTTCTAATGAAAAAGGATCAGATCATTGAATAGATCATGCGGATAGCTTTCCAACACCTATTCGAGTGAGAAAAATGGAGAAAAAATGAGAAAGTTATGCCCCTTGGAGTGCATGAATCAACATGATTCTTTGATTGCGATAAAAGGAAACCAAATAGAAAAATTTAGAAAAATTTCCTACACCATCAAAAGGGCACTGGAACCAACTTTCCAATGCCTATTTCCATTTGAAAAACGGAGCTCAAACGTTCGATATACACCCAATTTTGTGAAAACAGCTCAAAAGGGTTTTTAAAAAAAGTTTGAACAGCCCTCAGGGGCTTAAAAACCTTCGACCCCTAGTCACATGGCTGACTAGGGGTCCTGGCGTGTAGGTGGTGGTGCGTGGGTGGCTGGTGGCATGAAGGCGGAGCTTGGGCAAGGGCCAGGTGAAGCTCGGGCAGTCGGTGAGCGGCGCGCGGGTTTTCCAACCCAAAAAATTGAAAAAAAATCAATTCTTTTTAAATTTTTTTTATTTTTTTACTTCTTGAACGGCGTGCCCTAGGGCCGTACGGCCGTAGGGCAATTTTTTTTGCTTCCCAGAATGACTGTAGCCAAAATCCATGAATGAACAATCAATTTAGGGGTTTTTTGGATGCTGCGAACTCAATGGCGAGGTCCGTTTGAGCTCAAAGTGTACCAAAAAAAAGGAAACCCCCTCTACCAAAATAAAATCTAAAAATAAAAACAGATCTGATGCAACCAAACCTAGATCTCTAAATCTTTCAAAAAATTGAACAAGCTACAGCAGATCTGGCTCTGATATCATGTAGGATTTGAAAAATACAAATCCACAGAACCCGATCAATACCTGCATGCAAAAGACTTGTCACAGAGAAAGAGAGAGATCAAGACAAGGGTTTGGCTCTCACAATGTGCAAGATGTATTCCAGAAAAAATGAATAGAGCATAAAAGAAATACAAGAGATCAATCCTTATAAAAGGAGATCAAAACCTAAAAGGAAAACCTAACCTTAAAGGTGAGCGCATTTAATAATTAATATTAATTATTAAATGACTAATATGTGTGCAAGGTGAAATCTTAAGAGGAGAGTAAAGTTAATTAATTATTTTAATCTAACAAGAACAACTTCCAGAGAGCAAGAACTCCCAACGTGGATGAATAGGAACCCAAGAAAAATTGAATCGTTAATGCGGATCAAACATGGTAAGTCGGACGACTCAGATTGAGTCAAAAATTGTTTGAAAATCCACATCAGTGCCCTGGGAGAACCGTGCCCAATCACAACCCAAGAAAACAAGAGGTTGCAACTGGACAACGGGTCCCACCTAGCCCTGTCGCTTCAAGAACTAGGCCACGTGTTGTCTCTTCGCAGACCTCGTAGTACCCTTAGGGGCCTTTAATCTGATCGTGCGAGGTCCGCGAGGAAGGATTATTATTGATCTCCCTCGTTAATACCACATGAGTAGCAAATTTTAAGTCCCACCACAATCCTTGTATGGTCCACATGATTTTTTTATCCTTTGTTGAAGAAACTATTACAATATATTTCTTATTTATGTACTTATTTTCCATACATGTTTATAAAAGTTTGAAATTATTGATAATATTAATTTTGGCAAGACATTAAAAGACTGTTGATTGTAAAAAATATGCATCCTAATGTGAAAATGCAAACAATGGAAGCAATGACTATAACACATAAATTTTTATGTAGTATCCAATTCAAAGAATCATGTTGCCCTCTACCTTGAATTTTTTAGTATAAAAAGCTAAAGAAATGCTATAAATAAGATAATAATTTGACTATTAGCATATACCAATTTTTTATAGAGATGTAGATTGTTGGATGTTGTGGTTGTGTTGCTCATGATATGTGGTTGTCATTGATGTCAAAACTATTAGCATTAATGTCTTAAAGGTTGTATATGTCGAGGATATTGAGAAAATTAGAATAAATATGTTGCAGATATTATATGAAGTTGTGAAGATCAGAGTGGTGAAATTTTTTGTATGTTGGTATTCTGAAGTCGTGTATTAAAGGGTTTGTTGCTGAGCCTATCTAGTATATCCTCTGGAAGTTTCAGAGGTGTGCATCAAGATTGGAGTGAGTTATGAGTTTTTGTGTTCCTATAGTTATTTTGTTGCTATAGTTGGTGTTTCTAAAAGAAGAGAATGTAATTCTGGTGAATTGAATTGTTGTGTATGCTCTTGAGATGTTCATTGACATTTCTTGATCTCATACTCTATTATTGTGGTACGTCCATGTTGATTAGTGTGCTCGTGATCAAAGATTTCTCCTTTCCATGTTCTTGGTTTACATGATGGTGGTAGCGTTTTGTAGATCCTTGTGGATTAATTTTTGAATGCTTGGCATGTTCGAGGATGTTGCTTTAGGTCTTCATTATGTTGTGACCGATTTAGGTTGGTGCGCATTGAGATTTGGTCATGAATTGGGCTGAGAGTTTGTATTCATCTATTATTTATTTTTGGCCAACAGAGTTGTTAGTGTAAATTCATGAAGTGGATATATGAGAGCGATTTTTTTATTCATGTAGAGATAATGTATGTGAAGTGTATGTGAGATATGTGTGAATAAAGATTAGATCATTCGAATACAGAGCAAAGTGTGAAGAAGTTTACGCAAAGTATGAAGTAGTATTTATGTGCCTAACTGAAACTATCATCAGGCTTTTGAAGAAGCCAATTTCTCTGTTCAACCTCATCAGATGGATTTAATTTGATTACCTTATGTAAGGTGGTGAGCCTTCCCTTTGAGAAGTGAGCTCTAGGCAATGTTTTTGAATGCATGTGCTTTCCTTATTCATTTCTTTTATACTTTTAACAGGGTATAAATTTTGGATTAACCTCCACCGTGGTTTTTCCCCTAACAGGTTTTGTACACAAAAATCTTGGTGTTATGTGTGTTTCTGATGTGTTGTTCATTCATGCTTTCACTGTTAATTATCATATCTGAGATTAAAAGTTAATAAGGTTAAATAAGTTTCAATTTTGTAACAAATGATTCACCCCCCCTCTCAGTTGTCTATCCTTGTTTTCCAACATAGATATCTTCCATTTCAAAACACACAAAACAATATTTAGTAGATAATCAACCATCTTTCATTTGTATAGTGATTAAATATTTATCCCTATAGGAAACAAGTAGACTATATAAAGAAAACTAACAAAGCCACAACTACCCCTATTTTGTAGTTTGGTGTGCATTCCTTCCTCTCCCTAATCTTCTTTGATTATTTTGAAGAGACCAAGTGTTGTAACTAAACTATGGTTCATTCTATGTGCATGTAATTTTGATCTTCATATAAGAAATATAAAAAATATTAATCTACTCTTGTCAAAACACAAACAACACTCAGATTTAGTATAAGAGTCAACCAATCATAAGGAAAACATAATATGAAAATAGGATTAGGGTTAGATTTAGAGTTTTGGTTATGGTTGGGATTAGATATGAAAATAGGGTTAGGGTTTATGATTACAATTAGGGATTATAGTATTAGGGTTATATTTAGAATTAAATTTTAGGGTTATTGTTATGATTAAGGGTTGTTTTTATATTTGGCTTAAACTTGGGGTTAGGATTAGGGCCAGGGATAGGGCTAGGGTTAGGTTTACAGGTAGGTTTAGGGTTATTAGAGTGAATGCAACTAATTAATAAAAGAAAAAATATTTAGGGTTAGGTAATTAGGGTTAGGGTTGGGGTTAGAGTTTTGGTTGTGGTTAGGGTTATAAAGATAGGATAAAGGTGAGGGTTAGGGTCAAGGTTAAGGTTTAAAGAAAAAGGGTTAGGTTATGATTAGGGTTAGGGCTAGGTTTAAGATTTGGATTATAGTTTAGGGTTACTGTTAGGGTTAAGGTTAGGGTGTAAGTTAAGGTTAGTGTTAGGGTTAGATTAGAATTAGGATCATGGTTTAGGGTTTAGGGGTAGAGTTATGTTTATGTTTAGGGTTGTGATAAAAATAATTTGGGTTATGGTTAAGATTATGGTTCCTTCTATACAAATTCATACTTATCAATTTAATTAAATATTTTATATTCAGGCATATCTACATGATTCTAATTTTGAAGCCAAGTTACCCAGGGTAGCATGGGCATAGCAGCATGGAGCATAAAGAAGTGCCAAGTCATGCCAAGTCATGGTGAGTTAAGGTAGGTTGCAAGGGTAAGGCAACTCTACAAGGTGAGTTGGACTCATCAAGATGTTAGCCAGGCTAGGAAGAGTCTCCAAATCAAGGGTTGAAGGTTCCTATGCATGGGTTATTAATGGTGATGAGAAGTTCGAAATGGGGGAGTCAGCCTAGAGTATGATGTCATCCTACTGATGTCTAGTATTTGGACTAATAACTTATATAGGGAGGTATGGTTGTTCAAGGAAAGAAGCACCATAGGGATGCAACCAGGTTGCACCGAGAGTCCATAGCCGAACACCAAATAGAAAGGGTGTTCTAGTACTCTTCCTTCCAGGAGTGAAAAGAAGTAGCTCCTGCCTCGAGTCGCATAGTGACTCAGGTGTTCATCATAGTCTTAGGAGTGAGGAAGTCTTGTTTTGCCCTAGCTATGAAGTGAGGGGTTTTGTGGTGAACCCAGCGTACTGAACCCTGTGAATGCAGTAATAGGGCCAACATGGGTTAGTTCCCAGACATGTCGTCGAGGGAGCTAGATGTTGGAATGATCTTTTAATGACCATCGATCATCCATCAGTTGATCATGACCATTCCCCGCAATCCTAACTACTATGAATGAACACGATTGCCGATGCTGGCCACTTCATTTTAGCTTATAAGGTAGTTTAAAAGGAATATACTTATCTTCAATGTGGTTAATGAAGCCTTGACATAGTCTATTAGATTCCAAATTTAATTCTTAAGGGTCTACTTTAGATCCCAAGTGAAAATCTAAGTTAACCTAGGCATCACTATCCATATTTGTAAACTATTGTGTTACACATGGATAAATTATTTCTAAGATATCTTAAGCAAATACAACAGATTTAGCAATAAATAGTGAGGTGTCTTATTAAACTATGCCAAATCCTCACTTTATCACAATAATTGCAAAGGATAAATCGACTTGGTTATTTTTTATATATAAATTGGGAAACCAAGGTCCCAACCCTATTACATAGCAAGCCCGAAGGATATGAAAAGAAAAACCAAAAAATAAATAACTATAAATAATTAATAGAAGAACAAAGAAAAATAGCACATAAATAACTAACAAACAACAAAGTAAAATCTACAAGTTGCAGCATGTCTTTTGGGGAGTCACATATCCCAGCCAAACTTCAAAAAGGAAAGAAAAATATCATCCTTAGGGCATTTCTTTCTATCGTTCTTTAAAACAAGACTATCCAGATTATCCATCAACCTTCTTTTCTAGAACTCCCACACAACATTCTGGAGTAGAAGCATAGAAGTAACCTATGGATCACCTTATTACTAAAATTAAGCACATTATTGACTGTTTCCTTCAAAGTTTCTAGAATTTGCTCCAAATAATTAATAGAATTGGTGTTATGGCCACAATGAGAACATAAATGCACAAGATCAAACTTATTTTCCACCTAAATTCCTTTACCATTGACATCATCCATGGCCACCATATCATTTCTAGGGACTAAATTCAATCATCCCCTATGTTAGAAGACTTAGTGTCATAAAGAAAATTCATTTCTGAAAAAGGTTGACACCAAAATCATTGGAAAGAGAAACATCTTCCTCTTACATGAAGTCTTGAGAGTGACAGAACTCTTTGTTCCCACTATTGATACAGTCATTGTCCTTGTGATCAAAAAATCCTTTGTTGTTAATTAGAAACAACTAATTCTACATTGGGTGTAGTGCTAGGGGTAGTAGAAATTATGGCCACCAACCTATTAGATCTTCTTACAAGGTTCCCCTTAAAAGGTTTTCCTATAGCAATCTTATTATTAACAGTAGCAACAATAAGAACCTTAGTCGTTGTTGCCCACAAGTGAGGACCAAAATTTAGGGTTTTTACTCTTAGTCTTGGAGATGTGAACATCACTAGGAATGTCCACATGGATATGAGAGGAAAATTTCAATAAAGAACCAATGGCAAAAAGATTAGGGCAACCTAAGTCATCATAATTAGCCAGAACTTTACCAAGCTCAAGATTTCCCTCCACCACTTTACTAGGCACATCATCAAATGTAATTTTTTGCTTGACAAGGAATGAGGAATGTTTGATAGGTTCTCTCTTACCCTTAGGAGGAGAGGGATCATGCAAATCACTAAGATTCCCACCTTTAGCTTTGATAAGAATAGGGGTAGGGAATAGATTGGACTTTAAAATAAGAGAGCTAGCAGAATTCTAAGAGAATGTAGCAAGGTGGACTTATGGAGTCTAAAAATTAAGCCCTTATGTAGAGGCATCAAAAATTTATCCATTAAGACCTCCTTATCAAAACACTTAAGAGAACTTAGGACAAAATAAGGAAAACAAGCAATCTTATTATGTTTAAGATGGTCATGTGATAAATGGTAATGAAAAACACATTTAAAACTACCTTCAACACTGAAGTACTTAATTGACACTCTGCTAAACTCATCATTCAAAACCATTCTATAATTCGATGAGTTCTCCCCTTTTCAAAATTTGGTTTATGGTTTCCGTGTCCATCATTTTTCCCTATTAATGACCTTCCTACCTTCAATATTCAACCTAGTAGCAGCTCTGATGGTTTCCTTTGAAACAAGAAATCTAACACCGCCCACAATAACCTTTTTATCCTTTTATGAAGCAGGAAATTATTTTGAAAGGACTTGACCAAAGCAACATAGGGACTCAAAGTAGGGAGCAATTCTACCCTCTTAAAAAAATGTCATAGTATGGCATTATTTCTCACCTCCTTGGGGGATGTTTTTAGAGTAATTGGACATTTACTTTGTTAATTAAACAATATTTGTTTAATTACGTAAATTTCCCTTTTACCTCTTTTTCACTTAAGCTAACATTAGGTGCATAATAATTAATTACTTTATTAATTATTATTGTGCAAGCCTAGGGTTTTCCTTTTTAGGGTTTTCATCTATATGTAGTTGAAAACTATCTTTTGTATCATAATTCATTTTACATTTTTAGGTGAATACATTGCTCCACATTCTTGAGCATTTCCTTTGTTGCTTCTCCTTGTAACAGGTTATTTGCTTGTAGAGATATTTGGGCTCTTATGAAGTTGTATTTTCTCAACTCCAACATGGTATCAGAGCTTCAAATTTGCAGCTGCTTGTTCTTGTTTTGAGATTTTAATATTGGAAGCAAATCTAGGGTTCTAAGGTTTCTTCTTGTGGATTCAGCATACTCTGAATTTTAGGTTCACTTTGGGCCCAAACAGACAATTCCATTGGATTCGTAGCACCCAAAAACCCCTAAATCGACTGTCAAATTATCAATTTTGGTCACAGTCAACCAGGGTTGCAATATTTTTTTTAGGGTTTGGCCGTACGACCCTCGCAGCAAAAAATAAAAATAAAAATAAAAAAACTAAGGTTTTTGATTATTTTTTTTGAGCGACCCGTACATTTATTTTCCGCTGCTCGACGACCACCACTACACCGCCAAGCGGCCACCAGCCGCTGTGCTCACCGCGCTCGCCACTGAGCTGCTCCGCCATCGGTTGCTGTCGTGCCCAGCTCATCGAGGTCGCCCCATCGACACCACGCTGAGCTCGCCGAGCTCGTCCTGCTGACATCGCCAGCTCCCTGCAACGCTCACCCCGCCACCGCTCACCAAGCTCACCACCGGGCTCGCCGACCTGTGTCGGCCCCTCCAGCCCCCGCGGGCTTCACACCCCCACTGCTCGGTCACATGGGTGACTGCGGGTTATCCGCCCCAACCCCCTAGTCCGCCCAGGCGACCATGGGCCTTTTTTTTTAGCTCCCAGGTTCTAAAGGGGTCTAATCGGGCAATTTATGCTTCCTTCATTCAATCAGGCATAAAATGGGCATTTTTTCTTGAATTTTCGACAACGAGATATTGCCGAAAAGTTGATTTTGGCACTGTTCCAGTGGTACTGTTATTTTTTCTTGATTTTGCAGTTTTGTAGTCTTTTTTGCCAGTCAAAGTCAGAACTTGGTTTTTTCACTCCAAGGGGCATATCTTTTGCGTCCGAACTCCGTTTTGTGCAAACGAATAGGCGTTGGAAATGTATTACAGTGATCTTTCCAGATTTAGAGTCTATTTTACTAGAATATTTATCAGGTACTTTTTATTCAGCTTTGTGTGTTTTTACACTTTGCTCAATTACTTGATTATTCTGGCTCCTACATGGGATTTGTTTGCATTGGATGGGTTATGTTGATATGCTTCATCATTGTTGAGATCATTAGTCTCTAAATTTTTCATTTGAAGAGTTATCATGGGTTTTTCTACTCACCCTTTAGTTGTTCTTTTGGAACGGGGTAATTATGAGTCATGGGCAAAGGGTATACTTACACATTGTAGGTGGCTTAATATTTTGCCTTATTTGTATGATCTCATACTTGAACCAACAACTTTAGAGGGCAGATTAGCATGGGATATTATTAGAAATCACATAGTAGGACTTATATTGTCTAGTGTTGATCATGACACTGTGTTGGTTATATCGGACATTGATTGTCCTCACCCACTTTGGACACGTCTTTGGGAGATCTATGGAGACCCTATTCTATCTCCATTCCTAGAGGATCCTGCTTCAGATTGTCTCTTACCCATTGCTTGGTGAGAGAATACACCATTTGATCATGATACTTTAGAGGAACTTGAGTATTTAGACACCCTTACATGTTCCGATGGATCAGAGGTTTGTCTCATAGTTCCTACTCTTCAGATTGAGACTTCATCATCATCTCTTGTTATTCTTGATTCAGTGCAGTAGGGAATCATACATCTTCCAGACATAGCTACTTTGGACTCTTATGTTGCAGACATATCTTTCTTATTTGTGGAGTCCTATATTGCAGATTTGGAGGATTATTTTGAGGACATTCATCTCCTCTACCTTGACAGTCAGGTTATCACTGTTCGCCCACCATTATCCGTGCATTTAGAGGTTGCATTTTAGTATTCTCCACATCAGTTTGGATTTAGCATTATTTGTTTCCGTTCAGACAGTGAGACTCTTCAGCATCCTATCATGGCACACATCTTGAGACAAATTGGTTCATCATTCTTCATAGGGTTTCTTCAACATCGTCCTTTGGATATGTTTCTTCCCAAGGGGAGGAATATCATTTGCCACTTCAAGATCTCCTTTTGGATTCTACATCAGGCATCTACCATTGTGACAGGAGTTTCTTCATTGTGGGGGGGCCTTCTTCTCTCTTTCTATCTCTCCTATGGAGACCATTGTACATGTACTTATATGATAGAAGTTGTCTATGGGGGCTATAATGTTATCCACCTCCTATCCTTCTTTCATTAGTGCATTGCTTTCCTTCCTTGCATTCTATTTTGGGGAGGAGTTTTGTTCCCACTGGGTTTTCTCCTTTACCCCATTTCATTTAGTTTGCATTGATTTTGTACATGGGTACCTGATCTGGCCTTGTTGTTGGAACCCATTGCTTTTGCTTTCAGTAGCTTCTTCTAGGTTTTAGCTTCTCCCTATCTTTATCTTAAGGGGGGGTGTTAGAGTAATTGGACATTTACTTTATTAATTAAACAATATTTGTTTAATTACGCAAAGTTCCCTTTTACCTCTTTTTCACTTAAGCTAACATAGGTGCATAATAATTAATTACTTTATTAATTATTATTGTGCAAGCCTAGGGTTTTCCTTTTTAGGGTTTTCATCTATATGTAGTTGAAAACCATCTTTTGTATCATAATTCATTTTATATTTTCAGGTGAATACATTGTTCCACATTCTTGAGCATTTCCTTTGTTGCTTCTCCTTGTAACAAGTTATTTGCTTGTAGAGATCTTTGGGCTCCTATGAAGTTGTATCTTCTCAACTCCAATAGATGTGAGTTTAGTGTGGCATTATATATCCCCTGTAGTATCTAAACCTTTGCAAAAAATATTAAACTAAGAAATATACATTTGGAACTTAGTAGGAAGAAAACAAAAGCATTCACCTAAGAGAATAGGCTTCGCAAAAATTTGAGGCTTATTCACTATCATGCAAAACTAACTTGTTCATACGATCATACCATGGAGAAACCTCCCAACCATAAGTGACTTGATTGAAGTGACTATATCATTATTTTTAAGTAAATGCATATTTATGGAAGCTTGGGCATAATAATTAGAAGGACCAAAATTACCAATACTAACATTATCCAAGCAACCTGCAAGGGGTTCATAACAAGACTATTTAATGACATCAATTTGGTTGAAGGAAATAACATCCATTTGAAGACTTCCTCAAACATAATCACAAGGGATAACAATACCCCTCTTGAACCAAAGCAATATGATACATAGACACCAACAATTATCACTAGGGTAAAACTCAATACCCTTCCCCAAGCACCCATTAAATGACAATTTCATTATTTTCATTAATAAGGTTATTGATAATACTTTGAGAAGTAAAGCAACTTCGTATAGACTGATATGGCCCAATGACATTAAAAATATCATCTATGCGATCATATAATAAGTCATTAATAGAAAAAGGAAAAGATAAAAGCCAACAACTAATTAAGCAAGGATCATATAGAGATGTCATATTAGGAAACCTCTAACAAATTCTATGGTGCAACGAGCCATAGTATTATTAAACTCACGTCAACAACAAAGTGTTAGAAATGGTAAATCTTCCTTTGACGACATACCCTTTAGGTTCCAATCCATAAGCTCATATGCATGCCCAAGTTTTTCCACTTGTTTAATCCATTTCCAAATGAGCAATTTTCCAAGCGCGAAGAATGAAAGAATAAACCCAAAAACATGTATGATAGTAGAGGGAGTAGTTTATTTTGCATTGAATCTTCATTACAATTCAAAGTATCATGTATTCCTTCTCCCATAAAAGTTTTCATGGTAGGAAGGGGAGAATATTTCTAGTATTAGACACATCTAGCCTATCACCATTTTTTTTAGAACAAAAGAGTAAATGCCAATGCCAAATCCAACACCATTTATCATAGTGACCCTTTGTTGGACAAGGAAACACCAATGTCAATATTCACTACTCCAATCACTGGCTTCTATCCTTCTTTTTTTCCAAATATAGCTTGTAGGCCACCTCTATGACCACCCATCTCACTATCAACGTTGCCATCACTAGCCCAACTATTCAATGGTCATTTTTCTAATGACTCCTTTCTCACTCTCTTGGAGGACAAACGTGACATTATTTAGGATATTCAATTCCATGATATTTTTTGGAAAGCTTAAAGGTCAAATATATAGTGGCATAAAACTCAATGTTATAGGAAATCATTCTTAGCCAAGCCCAATTGGTTCAATTCCTATGGATCAAAGGGGTTGATCATAAGGAAGTGTTGAGATTCCTAAGAATCTCTTTTACCTTTTAGGTATCTCCTTCCTCTTTAAGGAAACATATCGTTTCTAGAGCTGTGATAAATTATCATATTAAATTATGAAGCCCCTTTCTTTGGCAAGGAGATTCCATGTGTGTTCAAAAGTTCTTGTTGCACACGTTTCTATTACTCATGTTGCTAACAACCTTGCAAATCCTCATATTTGAAGATTGAAAAAATCCAATGGAATATTTTATGGCCTCCCTTTAACCAAGGAAAATGGTTTCACAAAGTATCCTAGGAGTTTTATTATTTCCCTCATGACTATAATAGGCTTGGCTTACTTTATATTCACTACTCTAAATGGCGCCATAATAGGCTTTGCTTGCTTTATATTCACTACTCTCAATTGCGCCATAATTTCAAATTTAATTAACATACTCTAAAACCTAACTAAACCAGGTTGTAGCTCATCAAATTGGACAAGTGAAAGGTCAATACCAATGTTGAGGAAGAGTTTGGAGGAGTGAAAACAAGGTCAATACCATCACCAATGAATATTTTGGAGCTAAAACAAGGTCAATACCAGCACCGAGGATGAGGTTGAGGGCACTCAGGGAAAATCGACGACCAAGGGACAATGAGTACTGTAAGTTTGGCACCCCCATTCTTTTTAACCTGCAATGTAAATGCCTAGTATCCAAAGATCTTCTCCTACATTGGCCCCCCCATTCTCATAAAATGGTATAAGATAAGACAAAAAAAATAAAATAGCTTAGTCTTTCACATTTTTATTTTGATTACTACAGGCACATAGACCAATTCTTCATAATAAAAGAATTTGATCATACTTTTCCAATGATGGAATTATGAGAAAACCTTAGGTTAAATGAATAATTCCTAGCTAAGTTCTTGAAATCATGTCCAACCGTATAAGAGAAGACCACTGCTATGTGTACTTGGATAACATGGGGAAAGGCTCTTTGGGCTCTTTCATCAATCTAAGTATTGTTAAATTTTAACACCTAAAAGTGAGAATGAATAATCCTTCCTAGGATGGTGGCCAATTATGCTTCTCAACACCTAGATTACAAAATCCTTGTCAATATCATTGCCATCACAATTAAACCTATTGCTTGAGTTATAGTCATAGAGGTAAACAAATTGGATTTCTTGATAGTAGATACATTCTAGACAATTCAATCCTTGCATCAGAGATTGTTGAATGGGCCCAACAAACTACTCATGATGCCCTTACTATTAAGTTAAAAGTTTAACAAGGCATATGATTTCATCAAATGTCCTTTCATTTATAAAAGGCTCAAATGGATTTATTTTCAACCCTAAATTATTATCACAAATTGAAAATTACAAAATACCAGTTAATGAAGAACCTTCATTTGAAGGTGATGTCGTCATGACCTTTGAACGAAGAACCTTCATTCAAAAATGATGCCATGTGAAGTGTTTCAAATGAAGGTATTTTTTATTTTAAATATTTCATGTCCAAAATTCTTTATAAAAGGAACATTGGCATGAATGACCTTCAAATGAAGACCTTAATTCAAAGGTCCTTCATTAGAAGATCCTTCATATGAAGGTTCCTTTAATTCCATCCCATTATAGCTCTTAGAGTTGTTAGAGATATTTTTGTTTCAAAGTAGAGATTGTACCATCAAATAGTGTCACCATGACTCTACCAAGATATCCATCAAATTCATAAACCCTAACTTAACAACCACAAATTCAGAAGAAAATTGCCTTTGTCAGCCCTAGGGCATCAATTCAATGCCAAGTTTCTTGCTTTAAAAGACCCCTGAATGCAATGAACCTCTATCATACCATGATGCACACCAATCCACCGAGTTACAATTCCAAGACAGTGGGTGGATTGGTGGATGCCATTTCTATTTACCCCTCAAACCCTTACATAGGCAAAATAGGGCAGTCCCTGTAAATCTAGTAAAGACGTGCCACTCTAGTCATCAAAATTCTTTACCAGTACCTTAATCTTCCTACTCAAATCATCAAGTAAGGATTGAAAACCTTGTAGTGATTTTACAAAAACTTGAGTAGGCCTTAATGATCGGGGCCTGTTGTCTGCATCGAATCTAGAGGCGTTATACATAACACCTAGGTCATTGGCCCTACGGATTCAGGTGTTCAACTAAAGGAAAAACTAATTCCTGATCCCTAGTAATGTTTCTTATTGAATCTAAGAATAAAGAATATAAAGAATAAACTGATGGTAATCTACCATCAACTCCCTAATTCAAATGCCTGAAAACCGTGTCTACAACTCCATTTTGCTTGGCAACTACTCCCTTCTCACTTGCTTTTAGAGCTGCCTGTAGCTCTCTAATCTTATTAAGCATCTGCTATTTGGTGGGATCTACAGAGTACTGAACCTCCTCTTCAACTGGCTCTAATGAAAGACTAGGAGCAGGAGTCTGGATGGGGGACCTAGGAGTAGAAACAATTGGAGAAGTTGGAGGTACTGATCTTGATGTAGAACATATGGCCAGGGTACCAGGAGCACTAGAAGACTCCCCCACATGTTTGTACTTCAACCTGTCTACCTCAATTTGTAGCTCAACATTCCTTTGCTACATTCTACTATACTCTCCAATAATGGTGTTATACTTCTCCATCAAACTTTTCTTCTCAGCTTCTTCTATTTCAGCTGTCTTTTGGGCCAATTTGGCCACATTTACATTCAAGTTTGTAGCTTCTGTAGTTGAAGTTTTAGAAGCTCTTTTGATTATTAACCCTCCCCTTAGGTTTGGGATAATATTAGTAACATAGGGCACGAGCCAACCTAAACTTAGGAAGTAATAAAGTTAGGAAAAATATTTAACTCAATTTATAAAAAGGGGCTTGACCTAGACGAAACAATGAGACATAAGTCATTTTAATACCCACTCCAAAAAGGTAACGGCCAAATATATCTCACCAAAGCTTTTACATGGAAAATTATGATTTTATGAAAGCCAAGGTAAAATATACCCAACCTTAGGTTCCTCCCAAACAATGTAACAAGCCACGACAAGGGAAAAACATAAATGGAATTCAAAGAACAAGATTTGAAACTCCATCAAATCCACCATGATTCACACCAATCCACTGAGTTAAAGTTCCAAGATAGTGGGTGGATTGGTGGATGTCATTTCTATTTAGCCCTCAAACCCTTACATAGGCACAATAGAGTAGTCCCTGTATTTGATTGTTTAATCCCACAAAACAGTGATTGAGAACTTCAAAACAAATGCAAATGAAAGGGAACACATATATTTATCTGCACCAATGATCTCAGAGCATTTCAAGCTTGTATGGATCCATACAACACAAAAGAACTTCAAAAAAATTGAAAAAACACAGAAAATTGCTTCAAGAACGTGGTATCTGATATGAAATTTTGGTATCAACTCCTCCAACAATTGCAATGGGATGGGAATAAAATATGATATAAGTGGGATAAAAAATACATCGTTTGAAGCATCAAACTAATATGCAAAGATGAAAGAAAGTGCTAACCCCTTAAACTGAAAAAGTTTCTTTTAACTTTAAGTTTGTTGGGTAGCCAATTCTTTTAAGTTATCAAATCCTACCATCATACATAATCAAAATGTTGTTGTTTCAAATGACTATGAGCACTAACTTTCACTATTTGAAGATGTTGAAACCTTGTCATAGAGAATTAGAACATTGATAAACTTATGATGACTTTACCAAGCCTAGTACACACTCCCTCCCCGTTCACCACTTAGACATATGGAAATTAAATGTAAATTTGATGCAATTTTTAGTCATGTAGGTGTCCAATAAACCACTTGGTGGTGTTTCCCTTCAACTTTATTTACTTGAATGAAGAGAAAAAGCCCTTTGATTACAATTAGAGAATACATTTGATGCCTTGGTTGTGTAACTGGTGGACCATAGTCACATTTAACACTTGTTACAAAGTTTGGGAGTTAAAATGTTAAGTAGATTTGATTTATGATGGACACATTTGGACAATAGTAACAATAACTTGCAATCTATCAAGACTTGATTACCTTATAACCTATCAAATTCTAGTGATGAAATGATAGATTAATCATCATGTCACCTTTGCATCACATCACCATGAAAGAAATTCATCCAACATCCTTATCAGTGTAGGTACCACCAAATAGGTATTTGTCAGATTTGTCTTCCTCGAGCAAGGGAAATTCAGGAAGAGAAGAGGAAAGTGAGACATGTAGTAGGTCTAAAAGAGGGAGACCAACTAGAGGTCAAAAGATTAGAAGAAAATTCTGTAAATGCATGGAATTTTTTCTTACTGAAGGGGGGTCATGTTCTTATGATGATGAGAGCATAGGCAACATTGAGGTGCCCTTGAGGTACAAACATCTACGGAAACAATGGGTACCCAAGGAACTTCCTCCAATAAACATTGATCTTTGTGTCAACGAGAGGATATATCGCATAGCACCATCATCATTACATGGTTTGGGCCTATTTTGCATGGATGACATAAAGGTCTGTTATGACAAAGTTACTGAGTTGACGGAGTATGTTGGACCCTATTACTATTAAAAAGACTGGATGTAGCTGGTTCGATATACACGAAGTATGCGTAGGTATGCACTATCAGCAAATTATATACAACTAAAAGATAAGGATCAAAATAAAGGAGTGGCTAGGTACATTGACGGGAGGCCAAAAGCATCAAGGAATATTACAGGGTTTATAAATAGTACACGACCTGGGTCAACAAATAAGCAACCCAATTGTATATTCGAGGCACAAGAGGGAAATCGTGTATTCGTATGTGCAATAAAATCAATAACTGCAGGCGAAGAGTTGCTAATCGATTACAATTTGAATTGCTTAGATACAAAGAAAATTACTATGGGGGTGGTATGTACTATATACCATTTTACCCAACCTCCAATTAATGACTCCAATATACCATTTTATTACTATGTTTTTTTTTGTAAGTCTAATGGTTTCATTTCAGTAATGTTTTTTATATTTAATTTTTGTCACAGCGAGACATTGATCATACAAGGAAGGCTCCAGCCCAGAGCATAGATCACGATCCATCTTCAGGCGCTTCTATCTGACATGTTTACCTCATTATAATTGTACAAATTAGATACATGCAAAATGTTTTATTATTATGTTTTTTTCATGAGTTTATTGGGTTAATTTCAATAATCTTCTCTAATATTCTTGTTGCAGTCGGCTGATCGGGGAAAGGCACCAGTAGTACAGGAGAACATCCCTATGGAGGTGGAGTCACTATTATGTGATGATGACATTGCATTTTCCACAAACCCTATGGATATGATGAGGAAGGCCCAAAAAAAATGCAATCAAGAAATCCTTAAGTTGGTATTCGTAGTGCCTCAAACATATGAGATAAGAGAAAGGGTTAAACTATTGTCTGAGAGAGCACAAAACTTGCAAGTAAGCTGTCATGAGATCTTTAATTATAACATAAGTTCATTCATGGTTTTATATTTTGTACTCTTTTATGTCATGAACTAAAATATCTGTTGTTTTTACAGGATTATTTGTGTCCTCATCATGCTGCTGGCCATGATCAAGGTACTGCAAGTGTTTCCCAGGAAGTAGGGGATGGTACAAGTGTCAATCCTGATCTTCTTGTGCATACAACACTTTATCCGGCCCCATCATTCGTGCCTATATTGTTGCCTGAAATGTCAGCAACACATACCATGCAGGAATTCGATAGTCCACCGTTTGGCAGTGAACACATGCCACCACATGTGTCAGTACCTTGGATACAGAGCCCGCTAGTACTGGTGTTGTTTTAGCAGCATTTCCTGGATCTTCCCGTATTACTAGTACGAGAACATTGCTGGTCACATTTGTGGTGACCAAGGATTTCCTTCCCATAAAGATAGAGAAGGTCCCAGGCACTTTAAAATATTTTAATTATTATTATATATAATCCAATTGAAATTTACTTATTGATCACTCTTTATAGACTAATGATCCCATGATCATTTTGCAAGAAATGATGTTTTTTATAAACATCTAAGTGAAATTACATTGGAGCTCTTCGGGCCCACTATACGTACACGGTGGAATGCCCAAAATCAAGATTTAAAGGATGAGCTCATTAACCGTTTAGTTGTGTTGTTCGGTGATAAAACATTCAACCAAACCAAGGTCCTTAAGAAATCTGGTACCTATCTAAAGTATGGGAGGGACCAAAATAGGTCACATTTAGAGAAGAACATAAAGTACGAGCGTCCCCCAATGATTTCGGAAAGGGAGTGGAAGGACTTGGTGTCGGATGGAAAGGAGAAGGCTGAAAAGAAGAAAGGAAAGACACCACCGAGCCAAGCAAGGTATGTGATACTATCAACAATTTAATTATATACTGATTACTCTTTTTTTTTACATAATCTAACGTATTTCAATTTTTTCATAGGCTGCCCGATGCATCGAAGGCAACAAAGGCAAGACTAGAAAAACACGGGAAGCACAAAGTTGGCTCTGGTGGTTATATGAAAACAACCGCATGATTTGTAAGTATCAATAAATGAAATATTGCATCCAAATAATAAATTGCAAACAATTTTGGTTTTATTACACCATGGAAGCAAAATTCATGATTGCATGCAAAAATGCAGGGCTTTGATTTCAACAAAGTGCCCACAGAAGAGGACCTGAATATTGCCTTCCACCAAGGCTATGGAGCCCTGACTGAATAGCTAAGAGTTTTGAATGGGAAAACAAAATCTTCCACTGCATCCAACATGCAGGTAAATAAACTCAATAAAGTTTATTTCAAATTGAATACTTTTGCAATCTGTTCAATATTAATTTCTACCATAATAATGTGCCTATTTGTTTTACATAGATAAGCAATGATAATACTGCACATGAGACTGGAATGCAGCCTAGTGAGGGTGGAGCACAACCTACCGATGAAGGCCATGGTGTGCATCCTGGTACTGGATGTATTCATGTGCTATACAAAATGCAGTATGGATTAATACAATTAAACATCTTTAATTGCATTTGGTGTATTAATCAATGTAACCTTTCGTGTTTCAACTTTAGAGCATGTAGAGCGTGATCAACATGTTGAGCATGATCAGGCTAGACAAGATCAGGAATATGATGTGGCTCCATCAGGTAAAGAGGACCACTCTAATTTTGTTTTAAACATATTTAATTGCAATTGGTGTATTAATTAATGTAATCTTTCATGTTTCAACTCCAGATTAGGATTTAGAGGGTGTTCAGGATGTTCAGCATGAGGCTATAAGACAATATCAGGAACATGATGTGGCCAATTCAAGTAAAGAGCACCACTTTGATGTTCTTTTAATTAATGAAATACGTGTAACAATTATAATAAAACATATCAATTTAACATTTCTTTGCTATTGCAGCAGACCCCCCTTTGCAGCCGCGTCCACGTTGTGAGTACATGACTAGGCATACATTAAGATCATGATTAGAGCTTAGAACAACTGAAGGGGGGACAAATGATTTTGAAAATGATACTCCACTTTAGCTTTATTTAGCTGCAAAAAATAAACAAAAAAAAAAGTGATTGTAATCATATTACGACAAGTTGACAACTATATTTTTGATAATATGTAAAAACTGAAAAAATGAATGTTATATGTTAATGAATGAATGTGAATATGTTAATGAATAAATGTTATATGTTAATTAATGAATGTTATATTTTATTAATGGATGAGTGAATGAATGTTATATGTTATTAATGGATGAATGAATGATTAATGTTATATGATCGGGTATGGGGAATTGAGAGTGATGTGAGGGGGGGGAGGGAGGGGCCAAATGAGCTTCCACCTTCACGTGGTTGGCCCTGTTAAGTAGAGAATATTAAACTATTTTCAAAACAAAGAGAAGCTCAATAAGTTAAGAAATGCACTTTTTAATATAAGAAATGCATCGTTTGAAGCATCAAATCAATATGCAAAGATGAAAGAAAGTGCTAACTTTTCACTATGAACATTGTGTTGTGTGTGGATTTGGATCATAATGTAGTGTTTTTTATTTTTATTTTAGTGGTCTCTAAAATTTGACTTTTGTGCATAACAGGTTAGTGGAAAATTTGACAGCTTTGAAGGGTTTAGAGGCTCAATTGAGATAGATACACGAATATTTGGATCTTTTTGTTGATGGGAGGCTTCCACTTAACCATGAAATTTTGTACCATCTGTAGGTATGCTAAAATATCTCTACTTACATTCATTCAACTTATTGTAATTTAATCTAGGGGAGAGGACCCAGTACCTGAGCAAATTTCAATGTCATGCTATTAGGATTTACTGTGAAGCTAATCCAAAGTTTTTCATTGCTGCTCAAAGCCATATTCCAATGCTTTCTCTATGAAGCACACATGATCCCCATCAGGTATCTTCTTTTTGTAGTCTCTAGATTTCTTAGAATAAATCAACAACCAGTTTGTCTAAATGTGGCTCCTTGTTTACACATTAATATCTCTTTTGGCAGCAATGGATCAAATTGGATTCATGGGGTCTTAAAGAGAAGGCTCTCAAACATGGAGAGATCAACAGTGGGACTAGGTAAAACCATTCATTATCATGCTCATATTGTTTTATTGACTATCTAAGAGCTAAGTATCTAGGATAACATTCTGTATTTTTCTATTGAATTTCCAAAGAGAATAATTTTGGGTTTGCAATCCTATTTTTTAATACACTAGCTAAATATCCAAGATGCACTGTAGGTACTCTTTCTCACCAAATTTCTCATTTTCCACAAATTTAGATTTTAGTGTGTAGTTTAATATTCACTAGTTTGATTTTTTCTTTTTTAGCAAAATTAGAATCCAGTTTGTATGTTGCGCTTGCTGTCCATGACAGTCGCCTTGATCTCATGACTCATCATAGGTATTATATTTTGCTCCAATTTTTGATCAACATCAAATGTGGCCATCATAATATCATCCATAGCCTCCATATTCTACAATTATTCATTGCTCATTTCTCATACATAGTAACCAAATAATGCAAGCCTAGAGCTTGGACTGCAGATGTATGCAAAAAATGATAAATCCCTGCCTCTATAAGCCTAATTAAACACAACAACTGACATGTTTTTTGATATTTTAAATAGTCATATGACTATCCTTTTTCTATCTTGTAAACACTTACTTAATGCATACAATAATTTATTGAAATGCAAAGTTGAATGACCTCTTAACTCTTGACACTAATGTCAATGCATTTGTCCAAACAGGGTTAATCATATTTTGATCTAAATTTTCGTAATGAAGTCTTCCAATTTGAGCATTAATGACAATCCATCTTGTCTTTTACTACCCCTATTAAATACTCATCGTCTTGGCACGTCAACTTTCTCCCTTTGATTGGCCTCTCCTTATGTCCTATCATTATCCCTATGGATGCACTTTGGAGCCTCCTACTATTATATATCGCCCAGAGTCACCCCGATATGCCTACATTTCAACGAATAGTTTTTTTTTTTTTTTTAAAACTCCATTATTCCGTTGAAATAGCGACGAACATCAAAAATGCCCAACAACCTTGCTATGCACCCGACGAACTTTCGTCGTAATGACTTGCCTATTTCATTGCAAGTGCGACGAACTTGCACCGTAATGAATTGCCTATTGCATCGTGCGTTCGAAGCTCTTGTGTTGCACGTGCTACAGGTAATGTTCATCAGTAGACGGACGATACAGTCATCTCCATCCCGACGAATGTATGTCGATGCTCTGACGATTAAATGATGGTATGCCACACGTGCTCTGGGTATTGTTTGTCGCTCGATCAACGACTATATGTCGTTGCTCCGATGCTTTAGCGAAGGTATGTCACTCGCGCTCCAGACATGTTTCATGGCTAGGCCGACGACACTTCTGTCCTGGTTCCGATGAATGTATGACGGTGTTTCGATGCTTCGGTGATGGTGTTCCACCCGCGGTCCTACCACTGCTCATCACGCGATTGACGGAATGGGCATCTTTATTCCGACGATCTAGCATTCAGAGAGCGATGCTTTTTTGTCCGTCGGGATATAGAAAAAAATTGAGTGACGACGTTGATTTGTGCGATTTGTCGATTGGCCGACAATAGATCGTCGAAATTCTGATGAACAACTGTTAGAAATTGAGGTCAAATCCATTAGTGACGGGGTTAAATTCTTCTGCTAGGACTGTTGATTTTTCTTGATGAAGTGCAATATGGGGGAGATTGAATCCTTCATCCTTTGACGCCTTAGAGAGATTTTTACCGTTGGATGCATCCTTTATTTTTACTATTCGATGGTTAGAGAGTGCCATAGTGTGGTTTTCACTCAATGACCTTGAGATTTTTCTCAATTGTTCACTTTTGCGACTGAAGGACTCAATCATCTCCCTGTAATAGGCCTATGTGTCTAGCGTGATGTTGAACCCAACTTTATGATCTCCGCATGGTACTGTATCCCTTATTCCCATGAATTTTGAGAGAGCCTCATCGTTTTCGAATGTGTCTAGAATAGATGATCCTCGTTGGTCATAGTCGATGAGTTGGGGATAAACTAGGTTTATTTTGTGAGTTTTGCAATCTGACTCAAAGAATGAGGCACTAATCATGAATAAGGAGGAGTCTTCAAAAAGTGTGGGTAGACCATTTAGGGTATCCTCTTCATCACTACTACTACAGACGTCAATTATTTCAAAATTGAAGTTGTTTATGGGAAAATCTATGGATACTAGCAACCATAAGGCAACTGCCAATAACTGAGGGGGAGTCTTGACTGCATTAACTAGGGGACCTCAACCACATATGGTTATACTCGGAGGGGTACACCCAAGGCCAAGATTGTTCATTCATCTCTCAACAATGATGGGTTCCAGTTGGCCATCACTGTTCCTTCCAAGACTTTCATTTCTATTGTAGCCCATACCAAGCATCATTTGTAGCCCCTTTCTTCATTCGTCCATGGGAAGATTAGGTGCATGCCTTTCATCTTGGTATAGTGAGCTTGAAATGTCTCTTTCATCCACGTCCTCCCGACTTAGATCCCTGCAACATAGGAATTTAGAAGGATCCACACTGAAAGTGTGAGCAACTATCTTAGCTGGTCAGGGTTGCCCATGTGACCTAGGAGATTGAGGTAACTCTCCTACGAAAAAAACATTCTTCTTCATTATGTAATCTCCACACCCATTGTCTTTGATCATGAGCTTGATGTTGGATATTTTAGGAATGGAAGGTTTCTTTGTCCTAAAAGTGGAGATGATATTGGATGGGTCTATGTATGAAGTGGAGGGACCTTCATCATTTTTAAGGACTTGGGGGACTTTATAAAACTTGGCTTCTAGATTCTTGCAATAAGCGAAGGGTTCAAGATCACCACGAATTGTGACCTCTTCATTCTAGTATGAGAATTTTATGCATTGGTAAAATGTTGAGGCGACCACCTTCATCCCATGGATTCATGGGCATCCCAGGAGGATATTGTAGGTTAAATCAAGGTCGAGGACCTGACATGTGGTTTCGATAGTAGCTGGCCCTACTTGGATTGGGAGTTTGATAGTGCCCTAAGGCACTCTTTCTTGGTCATCATATGCTCTGATGGTAATACCTTTATCTTTGTCAATGGAATCTTTGGAGATCCCCAAGTTCTTTATGAGTTTTAGTGAATAGATATTGAGGCCTGCACCTCTATCCACCAAGACCCTTTTGACCTTTTTGTTGTGAACCAGGATCTCAAGGTGTAATGCATGGTTAAGAGATGGTTGGGCAGGGAAATCCTGATTGGAGAAGGTGAGGATAGTTGGAGTGATGATGTTATTGACCATAGCTTGAAACTTCTCCGTATCAAGGTTGGGAGAGACGATAGATGAAGATAATGCTTGCTCAAGTATTTCCTTATGGGCAACTAATATTTTTAGTAACTCCATGATGAAGATATGAGAAGGGGTTCTCTTTAACTAGTGAAGGACATTGTAACCATTAGGGATGGATTTTTGATTGGAGGTGGGGTTCTTACTTGGTTGTGATGCCCTAACAGTAGTGACCTTTCCACCACTTTTGGTGACTCCACAATCTGCGTTGGCTCCCTTGATATTGACAACAATGAACCATTCATCTAGGGATGCAACAACCTTATCATATTTATGGTTCACATTACCATTTTTTTGCTTTCCTTTGTTATTTCCTTGGTTATGGTTGGGAATTGGATTTGTGTATATCTTTAGATCTTGATTACCGGTCGGTTGCTCAACATTTATAATTTTTTCATCAATGAGATCTTGGATGATGTTTTTCAACTTTATACAATTGGCGGATGTGTGTCCCTTGAGCTTATGATAATCAAAAAGGAGATTTTCGTTATACCAGGGTGGCTTCACCTAGGGTTCACTATAATTATCATGGGTGGAGACCTTGATGATGCTCTCATTGACCAAATTTTTCATGATGGATTCAATTGACTCCCCAAGGGCTGTGAATTTTTGCTTGGGGGATACTTGTTTTGCGGAGGTGGTCCTCCTTGATTATTGAGATTATTGATATGATTTTGGGGTGGTTGTTGGTTCACCACATTTGTTTGTGTGTTATTTTGATTTTGATTTTGCAGTTGGTGATGATGTGTTTGCTTATTTTTCTTGGGAGCATTGATGACAACCTTGGCATCCAATACTCCATCGTTGGTGAAATTTCGGTTCTTTGCCCATGTGTGAAGTTTATCATTGTCGCTAGTGGATGGGTGACTATCATGATGTTTAGGATAAGTGTGCATGCCCCCTTGTGTAATAAGAGCTCATTCAATATTGAGCACCTTGGGGATCAATTGATCATACGTAGTGATGCATTGCATCTTCAAATAGAATTCCAAGGTTTTGTTTCTATTGGCAATGATGGTACAAACTTGTTGTTCTTCTAGCATGACCCACTTACTTCGATTGGCCTTGGCTCGCCATCACTGGAGAAAGGTGGTGAATGATCTCCCCTTCCCATGTTTGAGTATCGAAAGTTCTTCCAAACTAACATCCACACAAATGTTGAATGCGTAATTTTGGAGGAATGCATCTTTAATTTCTTGAAATGTTTTGATGCTCGTAGGCAGATGAGAAAACCATTCCATGGCATCACTAGCCAAACTTCAAGGGAACAACTGCATTAGATACGTGTCGTTGTATGCGACTTCCATGTAATGTAACTGAAACTCTCTGATGTGATCTTCAGGGTTTCCTATCCTTCTATATTTATAAAATTTGGGGATTTCAAATCCCTTCAAGAATGGTACCATGGCCAAGCTCCTATTGAACAGATAGGGGCACAAGTTGCTAGGTGTCCTTATTGTATTTCCTAATTGAAGATCTAGCACTTGCTATGAGAATAGTTTGATCTATGTCATCACATCACCTTGCGGATCAGGAGGTGGGGTGAATACATTCTAGGGTGTGGTATTTATGGGTGAGATATTGGCAGGAGTTTGTTGTAAGCTTTGCTGAGCAAGTAATGCTTGTGCTTATTGTTGAGCCAACAATGCTGGTTGTTGGTCCTACTGCTGCTATGCCAACAATGCTTGTTGTTGGTCATGTTGTTGTTGTGCCAACAATGCTTGTTGTTGGTCGTATTGTTACTGTAATTGATAGTCTTGTAAGGCTTGTTGATATGCTTCTTTTTGTGCTTGCACTTGTGCTTGGTACTGTGCTTGCAGTTGTGCTTGTTGAGCTTGAAATTTGGCTCGTGCCTGAGCGTGCACTTGTTGGATTACCTGTATAATTTGAGTGGTGTGTGTGGCTTGTGTAGCTTGAGTAGCTTGAGCTACTTGCATATCTTGGGCAGCTTGTATGGCTTGTTGTTGTTGTAATAAGGCTTGGTCTTTTGTAGCCTACTATGCCTATTGTATAGCTAATTGCGCCTACGCTTGTTGAGCAACTAGTTGTGCGACTTGTTGATTTTGGAAATATTTTTTTTGGGAAGCTTTTTGAGCAACTTGCAATGTCATGGTGAATGAATTGGCTATGTTGTGTCTTGGTGTTAAAGGTGGTGGATTAGGGAGAGCACCAACTGTTGTGATGAGTGGAACGATCATGTTAATGATTGGGGTTTGAGCTATGGATGGTGCGATCGAGGTGCTTGGTCCTTGAGAAACCATGCTTTGAGGAATGGTGGATGTGTTGATCTCTGTGGTTGCTTGGATGGTTGCCATTTGTTGTTGTGATACATATGGCACAACGAGAAGAGGGGGAAGACCTAACCCAAGAGATGATGTATATGTGAGTGGTAAGGGTGGAAATGGTGAAAAGATGGGTGGTGCAATCCTTGGAAGTGATGATGATGGATCCAAGATTCCCCTAGCTCCAAACAAGTCACCCTCTCCTTGTGAGATAGGGAGAGAGGTTTGCATGTCCAGAGGATAATCTAGTGTTGCATGAAATGAGGATAATGTGAGTGGGACATAAGGGTGTAATGGATTCACCAGGATGGATCAATTCAATATGGTGCTTGCATTCATCTCTCGGTTTTTCACAAGGTGATGTTTTTGGAGTTCACAAAGCATGACGCTTCCCTTGGTAACAACCGACGGGGTTGAATAGATAGATGATATGATTTGGGGGATGTCCTGAGAGACGTTTTGAAGTGGAAGTGTGGATGCGGGTGAGGGTATGATTCCAAGGGATCTCTCCACAATAGTGCTTACGTCAAAGTCAGAAGGGAGTTCATCCCCTTCTTTTTTTAACTCTAGCATGTACTGGGATGGGTACAACCTCAACATGGCACTGACAATTCAGTGATTCTTAAGGTTTTGCACCATTTCTAGAAGTTTTTATTGTGTCATCCCATTGTCAGTGATGTACTCTACATGACTTTCCTCTTAAAAATTTTGAGGTATTTGAGGAGGATTGATTGGGAGGTCAATGGTTATCATTGGGTCGAATATTATTTTAGTTTGACTTAGATCGCTCGAAGTGGATGTTTCTTTTTTTTTCTGCATATTCTTCTTGTGTTGAGATTGAGTTTGAACCATAAAATAGAGATCAATTTTCAGGAATGTAAGAGATGAACCTCTAACCCCTTAGATTGGTCTAAACCTTAGGTTCGAAGAAAAGAAGAACCAGGATAATTCAAGAACCAAAGTAATGATGAGGATTAGATAAATGAAAGATGGGTGATACAGATGATGAAACTCTTGAGGAACCTTGAGGGAGATGCTAAACTTTAGGACTTGATTTTATTGATTGTGATTGATTGATAGTTTGACTAAGTGTGTTAAGTCAAACAAAAGTCATAATGCACTTATAAACTCTAGGAAGTTGTGTTATCCTAGAGTAAAATCATACATAAGAGGATGGTTTGACTAAGTGTGTTAAGTCAAACGAGGTGATTATGGATTGGATAATTTGAATAAGTGTGTTAAGCCAGACAAAGTGATAATGAACTTGTAAACCATAGGAAGTTGTGTTATCCTAGAGTACAATCGTTCACAAGATGATAGTTTGACTAAGTGTGTTAAGTCAAACAAAGTGTTTATGATTTTCGAGTAAGTGCACCAAGATGGTTCCCAAAAAGGGGACTTAAGTGGATAAATTTTTTCTGAAATCGGGAACTTCTGACCTTGGATGTGAAATTGAGGATACTTAGACTCAAAATTTTGAGATGGAACAAAAAGAAGGATTCAAGTGCTTCGAGTCTACTTTCTAAAATACTAATTTATTTTGAAAATTGTTGAGATTAAGTGGTTCAAATGAGGGACATACACAAATTGGTGTTTTTTTTGTCAGAAAAGCATAACATAGCAACTCTTGTATGACCCTCATACGGTGAAATTTTATTTAGTATTTTAAAATCACAATGGTCAGAAGTTAGCTAATAGTATGTAGTTGATGCACGATTTTTCTGATAATTGTTTAATGAATAATTGATTTTTTACTAATTTGCGAAGTGGACATTTCCTGAAAAAATAGAATTTTGGCTGTGCTACACCTACAAATTTTGGAAACTAGGCGATTTTTTTAAATTTTTAATTTTTTAATTTTGTAGAATGGAGTCTAGTTTCTAAAAATGTAATTTATTTGAAAAATTGATGAACGGTTAATTTATAACGAAAAAAATACCAAACACTGCTTTTTGGCAAAAAACAGACATACAGATAAAATAAATTATGGATGAAAGACTTAACATTTTCAGAAAGTGAAAAAAGTTACATCGTTGGATAGCTAAGAGATAACCCAACATTACCCATGTGTTTGATTTTTTCGATATTGAACCATGTGCAATCCTGACGGTGAGCATGAACTTGATAATGAGAAATATGGTGGATTTTTTAAAAACATGTCTCTGGTCATTGGGAATACCCTTCAAGCCTTTGGGTTGGTATTCCAAGGAAAATACCAAGCCTAAGGCTCGGGAATTCCTAAAGGAATATATAATGCGAGCGCATTATAACGTGCTCGCATTATAATGTGCTCGCATTATAATGTGCTCACGTTATAACGTGCTCGTGTTATAATGTGCTCATTTTATAACATGCTCATTTTATAATGTGCTCGTGTTATAACGTGCTCGTGTTATAATGTGCTCGTGTTATAACGTGCTCATGTTATAACGTGATTGTGTTATATCTCACTTTTCACATGGTTTTTGCTTCTGTGAGGAACATGTCAACTAGGACGTAGCGCGAGTGCGTTATAATGCACTTGTGTTATGTCTTCCTTTATGTTAAATGCCAATATATTGAATTTGTATGCTGATATATTTGTATGTTTGTATGTACATGTATGTCATGTATATATGTATTTCTTTAGACAAAGGGAGAATTTAGAGAGAGAGAGAGTCTAGAGAGATGAAGAGGGGGTGGAAGTGAGTTTAAGAGAGAGGGAGTGGGAGAGAAGGGGTTGGAGTGAGGGGGAGTTAGCTAGGTAGGGTGGAAGGGATAGAGGGAGAGAGAGAGAGGGGGGGTGGGAGAGAGAGAATTGAGGGAGAGGGAGAGGGAGAGGGGAGAGAGAGAGAGAGAGAGAGAGAGAGAGAGAGAGAGATAAAGAGAGAGTTATGTAGGTAGGGTGCCAAAGGGAGAGACTTGAGAGTGTGAGGGGGGTGAAAGGGAGAGACTTGAGAGATAGGTAGTGAGAGGGAGTGTTAGAGACATGGAGTGTGAGAGGGAGGGAGTGGGTGAGAGAGGGAGTGGGAGAGAGAGGGAGTGTGAGTGAGAGACCTGAGAGAGGGAGAGGGTGTGGGAGGGAGTGACCTGATAGAGGTAGAGAAAGAGGGGGGTGGAGTGAGAGGGACTTATCTAGGTAGGGTTGGAGGGATAGATAGAGATAGGGGAGAGAGAAAAAGAGAGAGTTACCTAGGTAGGTTTCTAGAGGGAGATACCTAAGAGAGAGGGGGTGGGAAGGAGAGACATGAGAGAGAGGGAGAGAGACATAGTGGGAGAGAGTGGGATGGAGTGGGAGGGACATAAAGAGATATTGATAGAGGGAGAGAGAGAGGGTGGTAGGGATTGATTGAACGAGAGGTACGTAGAAAGAGGGAGACGATAGATAGAGATAATTAGAGAGGGTAGGAGGGAGGGAAGGAGGGAGAGGTGAGATGTATAGATAGAGAGAAAGTGATAGGGGTTGAGGGTATAGGTTTGAGGAATTAGGGTGGAGAACCTATAGGGTTGATGGTTTCTAGGGTATTAGGGTTTAAGGTTTGAGGTTTAACAGAATAGGGTTGATGGTAGAGGGTATTTTGTTGAGGGTATAGGGTAGAAGGTTCAAGGGTTTAGGATTAAGGGTTTACTTGGTTGAGGGTAGAGGGTTTAGGGTATAGGTTTAAGGGTATATGGTTGAAGAATTAGGTTCAGGGTCCAATGTAAGGGGTAGAGGGTTTAAGGTTTAAGGATTGAGGGTTGAGGGATTAAGGGTTGAGGGTTGAGCATTTAATGTATAGGGTTAAGTGTAGAGGGTGAAAGGATTGAGGGTTAAATATTGAGGGTTTAAGGTATAGGGTCGAGGGATTAGGGTTGAGGGTCCAATATATAGGGTAGAGGTTATAGGGGTTGAGAGATTAAGGTTTGAGGGTTTAGGGATTAGGGTAGAGAGTTTTCTTGGATTTCATGATATAAAGGTTGAGGGATTATGGCTTAGGGTAGAGAGTATTGGGTTG
>CM021107.1:221506674-221602743 GCA_007115665.2 Sequoiadendron giganteum | reverse complement strand
GAAGGATTGAGAGGGTATAGGGGTAGAGGGATTAGGGTTGAAGGGTTGAGGGTTGAGGATTCAGGGATTAAGAGTGTATAGGGGTAGAGGGATTAGGGTTGAAGGGTTGAGGGTTGAGGGTTCATAGATTAAGAGGGTATAGGGGTTGAGGGATTAGGGTTTAAGGGTTGAGGGTTGAGGGTTAGAGGATTAAGAGGGTATAGGGGTAAAGGGATTAGGGTTGAAGAGTTGAGGGTTAAGGGGTCAGGGATTAGGAGGGTATAGGGGTAGAGGGATTAGGGTTGAAGGGTTGAGGGTTGAGGCTTGAGGGATTAAGAGGGTATAGGGGTTAAGGGATTAGGGTTTAAGGGTTGAGGGTTCAAGGATTAATAGGGTATATGGGTAGAGGGATTAGGGTTGAAGGGTTGAGGGTTGAGGGTTCAAGGATTAAGAGGGTATAGGGGTAGAGGGATTAGGATTGAAGGGTTGAGCATTGAGGGTTCAGGGATAAAGAGGGTATAGGGGTTGAGGGATTAGGGTTTAAGGGTTGAGGGTTGAGGGTTCAAGGGTTAAGAGGGTATATGGGTAGAGGGATTAGGGTTGAAGGGTTCAGGGTTCAGGGTTCAGGGATTAAGAGGGTATCGGGGTAGAGGGAATATGCCTGAAGGGTTGACGGTTGAGGGTTCAGGGATTAGGGTTTAAGGGTTGAGGGTTCAAGGATTAAGAGGGTATAGGGGTAGAGGGATTAGGGTTAAAGGGGTGAGGGTTGAGGGTTCAAGGATTAAGATGGTATGGGGGTAAAAGGATTAGGGTTGAAGGGTTCAGGGTTCAGGGATTAAGACGGTATAGTGTTTGAGCAATTAAGGTTTAAGGGTTGAGGGTTGAGGGTTAAAGGATTAAGAAGGTATAGGGGTAGAGGGATTAGGGTTGAAGGGTTGAGGGTTGAGGGTTTAGGGATTAAGATAGTATAGGGGTAGAGGGATTAGGGTTTAAGGGTTGAGGGTTCAAGGTTCAGGGATTAAGAGGGTATAGGGGTTCAAGGATTAGTGTTTAAGGGTTGACGGTTGAGGGTTCAAGGATTAAGGGGGTGTAGGGGTAGAGGGATTAGGGTTGAAGGGTTGAGTTTTGAGGGTTTAGAGATTAAGCAGGTATAGGGGTAGAGGGATTAGTGTTGAAGGGTTGAGGGTTCATGGATTAAGAGGGTATATGGGTTCAGGGATTAGGGTTTAAGGGTTGAGGGTTCAAGGATTAAGAGGGTATAGGGGTAGAGGGATTAGGGTTGAAGGGTTGAGGGTTGAGGGTTAAGGGATTAAGAGGGTATAGGGGTTGAGGGATTAGGGTTTAAGGGTTGAGGGTTGAGGTATTAAGAGGGTATCTGCCTGTGGATTAGGTTGAAGGTTGAGGTTGAGGGCTTCAAGGATTAAGAGGCATAGGGCAGAGGATTAGGCTGGGGAAGGCTGAGGGTTGAGGGTTCATGGATTAAGAGGGTATAGGGGTAGAGGTATTAGGGTTGAAGAGTTGAGGGTTGAGGGTTCAAGGATTAAGAGGGTATAGGGGTTGAGGGATTAGGGTTTAAGGGTTGAGGGTTTAGGGATTAAGAGGGTATAGGTGTTGAGGGATTAGGGTTTAAGGGTTGAGGGTTCAAGGATTAAGAGGCTATAGGGGTAGAGGGATTAGGGTTGAAGGGTTGAGGGTTTAGGGATTAAGAGGGTATAGGGGTTGAGGGATTAGGGTTGAAGGGTTGAGGGTTCAAGGATTAAGAGGGTATAGGGGTAGAGTGATTAGTGTTGAAGGGTTGAGGGTTGAGGGATTAAGAGGGTATAGGGGTTCATGGATTAGGGTTTAAGGGTTGAGGGTTGAGGGATTAAGAGGGTATAGGGTTTGAGGGATTAGGGTTTAAGGTTTGAGGTTTGAGGATTCAAGGATTAAGAGGGTATAGGGGTAGATGGATTAGGGTTGAACGGTTGAGGGTTGAGGGTTAAGGGATTAAGAGGGTATAGGGTTTGAGGGATTAGGGTTTAAGGGTTGAGGGTTCAGGGATTAAGAGGGTATAGGGGTTTAGGGATTAGGGTTTAATGGTTGAGGGTTGAGGGTTCAAGGATTAAGAGGGTATAGGTGTAGATGGATTATGGTTGAAGGGTTCAAGGTTCAGGGTTCAGGGTTAAGGGATTAAGAGGGTATAGGGGTAGAGGGATTAGGGTTGAAGGGTTGAGGATTGAGGGTTCAGGGATTAAGAGGGTATATGGGTAGAGGGATTAGGGTTGAAGGGTCGAGGGTTGAGGGTTGAGGGATTAAGTGGGTATAGGGGTTGAGGGATTAGGGTTGAAGGGTTCAAGGTTGAGGTATTAAGAGGGGATAGGGGTTCAGGGATTAGCGTTTCAGGGTTGAGGGTTGAGGGTTCAAGGATTAAGAGGGTATAGGGGTAGAGGGAGTAGGGTTGAAGGGTTGAGGGTTGAGGGTTCAGGGATTAAGAGGTTATAGGGGTAGAGGGATTAGGGTTGAAGGGTTCAGGGATCAGGGTTCAGGGATTATGGTTTAAGGGTTGAGGGTTGAGGGATTAAGAGGGGATAAGGATTGAGGAATTAGGGTTTAAGGGTTGAGGGTTGAGGGTTCAAGGATTAAGAGGGTATAGGTGTAGAGGGATTAGGGTTGAAGGGTTCAGGGTTGATGGTTCAGGGTTTAAGACGGTATAGGGGTAGAGGGATTAGGGTTGAAAGGTTGAGGGTTGAGGGTTCAGGGATTAAGAGGGTATAGGGGTTTAGGGATTAGGGTTAAAGGGTTGAGGGTTCAAGGATTAAGAGGGTATAGGGGTAGAGGGATTATGGTTTAATGGTTGAGGGTTCAAAGATTAAGAGGGTATAGGGGTTCAGGGATTAGGGTTTAAGGGTTGAGGGTTCAAGGATTAAGAGGGTATAGGGGTAGAGGGATTAGGGTTGAAGGGTTGAGGGTTGAGGGTTCAAGGATTAAGAGGGTATAGGGGTAGAGGGATTATGGTTGAAGGGTTGATGGTTGAGGATTGAGGGATTAAGAGGGTATAGGAGTTTAGGGATTAGGGTTTAAGGGTTGAGGGTTGAGGGTTCAAGGATTAAGAGGGTATAGGGTTAGAGGGATTAGGGTTGAAGGGTTGAGGGTTGAGGGTTCAGGGATTAAGACCATATAGGGGTAGAGGGATTAGGGTTGAAGGGTTGAGGGTTGAGGTTTTAGGGATTAGGAGGGTATAGGGGTTCATTGATTAGGGTTTAAGGGTTCAGGATTCAAAGATTAAGAGGGTATAGTGGTTGAGGGATAATTATTTAAGGTTTGAGGGTTGAGGGTTCAAGGATTAAGAGGGTATAGGGGTAAAGGGATTAGGGTTGAAGGGTTGAGGGTTGAGGGTTGAGGGTTGAGGGTTGAGGGATTAAGATGGTATAGGGTTTGAGGGATTAGGGTGTAAGGGTTGAGGGTTGAGGGTTGAGGGTTGAGGGATTAGGAAGGTATAGGGGTTGAGGGATTAGGGTTTAAGGGTTGAGGGTCTCTCTTTCACCCACTCTCCAGCTCTCTCCCTCCCTCTCTATCTCCCACTCTCTATTTCTCCCACTCTCCCCCTCTCTCCCTCCCTCTCTATCTCCATCTCTCCCACTATCTTTTTCTCCCATTTTCCCTCTCCCTCCCTCTCTCCCTCTTTCTCTCCCACTCTCTCTTTCTCCCTCTCTCCCTCTCCCTCCCTCTCTCCCTCTTTTTGTCCCACTCTTTCTTTCTCCCCCTCTCCCTCTCCCTCCCTCTCTCCATCTTTATCTCCCACTCCCTCTCCCTCCCTCTCTCCCTTTTTCTCTCCCACTCTCTCTTTCTCCCACTCTCTCCCTCTCTCCATCCCTATCTATCTCCATGTCTCCCACTTTCTATTTCTAACCCTCACCTCTCCCTCTCCCTCTCCCTCTCCCTCTCCCTCTCCCTCTCCCTCTCCCTCCATCTCTCTCCCTCTCTCTCCCACTCTTCCTCTACCTCTCTCTCTCTCTCTCACACACACTCACCTCTATCTCCTCTACTATGAGGGTGCAGGGGACAACTATAGAATTAGGATAGAGGGTAAAGACAAAGAGGGAGAAAATAAATATACTAAGAAAACCATATTTCACATAACGTGCTCGCGTTATAATGCGAGCATGTGTTGTACTCCACTAAAATGGTAAAAAACTCTCTATACTTGTGATTTCAAGGCCCATAGTATGCATCTTCCCCTGGTTCTGTGCGTGCTCCAAGAAAAAGTGGCTTTTTGATGTTGTGAAGTGTGCAAGCATGTTTTTCACATTTCATCACCTTTTCCATGATCTTTCTACCACCTTTCAATGAAAGAGCAGAGTTTCTATGTTAAAAGACATATAATATCAATTGAAGTTTGAATTCCATTTAAAACTGATAGACAATTGATGTTTGGAGGGGAACAAGATTTTGAACAAGTCAAATTGTTATGGAGTTTGAAGAAAGAAGAAGCTAAGGCTATATAATTGGGTTGAACTCCTCCATTTGAAAGTATGGTTTTTTAGGTATGTGAAGTCTTTACAAATTCTATTTCATTATATTATGGCTTGCTTTCATTTTTGTTTGTTATTATAACCTTAGGTTGTCAATGCACATTTTAAATTACCATTATATACACAATTATATACACTTGCCAATTACTATTTTACACTTGATGCAAAACATCTACTAGGATCCACAAATCATCAAGGGTACTTCTGACCCTAAATTAAATTGAAGAAGATCAACAAACAAACTCAATCATATTTTCATCAAAACATTAGAACTTGGTTTCAACTCTTTGTTAGACTCAAAAAAATAGATTAACCATCATAAAATTGATTGTAGCATAGCATAAAGTTGATTAGAAACCCAGAACCATTAACCAAAATTCATCCTTTAATACAACTCCAAGCCTCTCCCATTCCTTCGAAGGTTCCAAACACCTTCCAATAACTCTGCACAAACTGATGCAATACAAAGGAATAAATCAACACCTTTCTTGACACACTTATTCAACTATATTTCCCTTCACAAAACGTTTCATTCGTATACTCAAATTAGCATTAAGAGTTCCCAATTCCTTTTAAGGACCTTCAAAATACCTTGAAAATCTTGAAAATAACTGATTACAATCAACTAGGTTCCTCAAAACATCAACCAATGATTATGTCATTCACAAGTTGTTTTAAATCTTCCATAATGGCACCATTATTTAGAAACACAAACTATAATTCTTAAGGGACAACCTAACCATTATTTGCTTAATAAATCTTTGTTTGAGTTAGTACAACAAAAATGAAACCTTTTAGAAGTCTTCCCTTACACACAAAATTAGTTCTTTTGTTCACTATCCACATTACTAGTAGCCAAGCATCTCCAAACTTTCACATGTATCTCCCAAACCATGCGCACACTTCATATTGTGATACTCATTTTTGATGCAGTGTTAGAGGACCCAAAACCATTGAAGATGTCAAATTTCCTTCAAGAGGCATATAACAAGATTAAAAAGGCCTAATGGACCAATCCCAACACTCCTCCAAGCTGGACAACAAACATAAACACTATTTCCCACGTTCCACCCTTGGAATTTAGTTATTGTGCAAAACTAGTTTTGGGCCCTTAGCTCCAAAAATTTCCAAAACAATAGGAAAATAAAAGAATGATTCTAGCACCCATTTTAGAATTGCAAGACATACCTTAACCCATCACATGACTCCTTTGGGACAACTTTAAGAAAACTGACCTTTTCACTATTTTAGGCTTCCAAGTAGGCCAATTTTACCATTGAACTACCCTTAGATCCTCATACCATACTTCAAAACCCCAAAAACGTATTTAATTAGGTCTCAAAATAAGATATTTTCTAGGTCTTAGGACCTTACCCACTCAACTAGGCTTCGAATACAAAAACCCCCATTTTTCAATGCAAAGAGGGAGGGTTTATAGAAACTCCTATACCCAGGGCTTCCCAGACCATTCCAAAGCATCAAAAATCTTCAAAATATCCTGCACAAGGTCAAAAGTTCATTACATAGACCACTCCTTCAACACATTTTCAAAATCACTCCTTGGTTCCTCAAATTCTCATGGAAAAGTGCTTGTTTAAGCCTAAGAACCCCATACTATTGTCATTACTTTCATTCCAAGGAATGTTCAACAATAAAAGACCATACTCCAACAATTTACATGCCATCCCACTAAGAAACAAGTCAAAAAATTAGGTGGGATGGTCATTTCCTAATTAAATCCTACTTAAACCCTTGACTGGCTTGAAATGAGCAGTTACAGAAAATTGTCAATTGCTCCCTTCAAACGTACTTTTAAGCCCTTAGAACTGATGCATTAGAGAGTTAAGACATGTGCCTACAATATTATATTAGTTTTCTATCAAAGGGAGATTTTATAGATCTGTACAAGTGTAGGAAAGTCCAAAAAAACTAGTGAATTTCTAGGAAACAACATTTTTTTAATCAAAAAAATGGATTTCAAAATGAACAAAAATCCTCCCTTCGAGCCAATGGAGGTTGTTTAAAACATTTTTCAATGAAAAAAAACTCCCCCCAATGCCTATAACTAACAAAAAACCACCTTTGAAAGATCATATAATCGGTACATGGAAAATGTCTTTAATGACCCTCTTACAACATGAAGATACCCAAAATTGAATCAAATTTCAAAATGGAAGCATAGATTGTCAAGGTGCTCCTACACCAAAAACTTATCAAACACTCAAAATTCCATTCACTCATTATTTTTCAGAATCACCATCATGGTTATTCACTTTTAGGTAGAAATGTGCTCCGGCCAACCTAGTGCTTCCATAGTTTTTACACATTTGTCTACATGCTAGGTTAACTTTTGCACATGATGATTGTAAGTATTATCTAAATGAAGCCTACAATGAAATATATTTTTCAATTAAATTGAATGGATACATTTTTTAGGAACTAATATTCATCTCATTACCATGGTATAGATAAAATTATCCGCCATGCTGAAGAAAAAGACAAAGAGGAAACTAACAGACGAAGAGAACGAAATGTTGAAAGAAAAGGAGAGAGTTCGGGTGGTGGCATATCATGAAAATAATAAATTGGAAACGATTGATGAAAACAACCCGATTTTAGAAAAACCTCAACCTTCAAAAAGAGAATGAGAATTGGCAGCACAATAAGCACGAAAGCAAAATCATCGTTGTAAGACAGATTCATATACCGTAGTTGGAGACACACCCTCTACGACAAGTGAATATGAAGGGACACCATTAAGAACAAGTGAATATGGAGGGACACCATCTAGCACAATTGAATATGGACAAACACCATCTACTGCAAGTGAATATGGAGGGACACCATGTACCACAAGTGAATATTGTTGGACACCATCCAACACATGTCAAGTTGAGAGTACATCATCACTCGAAATTGATGAAGAAGGTATGCCATCATCCCCATGTGAACCTCAAGGTATTTCTTCTTCTCCACCCTCGATCGAAGGTATGCAATCTAGCCCACCTCAATTAAATATTGATGAAATTCCTAATGTTGAGATGTATGTACCTAGGAGAACACCACCAAGAATTTTGCATAGAAAGCCAAAGTATTTGATTAATATTGATGATGAGATTTTGTAGCACATGGAAGGTAAGATTTACACACGCACTTGTAGAAGATATGCTGATAAGATCTAGGAACGATTCTTTGAAAGAATAAGTGAGACTGCAAGATGTCAACTATTTGTTGAAATGATGCAGGGTGTAAAGTATAGGAACATCATGAAGAATCTTGGGTTGAGAACATTGAATGCATCAAGTGAAGACACTATTGTGAAGAATCTAATGGATTCTTATGAGAGTGTGGGTAAGACCTCACACTCAAAGGATAGTAATGTCACCCGACATGTCATTACATCAACTTTGTGGTAAGCTTTCAGACAAAGAGAGATTGTCTAATTAAAAAGACTACCGAACAAACGAGAATTAGTAGAATTTTCTTATCAAGAGCCATTCAAAGGCGGCCAAGAATTGAGGGAAATGATACAAATGAATTATGGGCATTCTCGGGGAGACTGCCACAAAAAGATAAAGAAGTTGTCGAAGCCTTGAGAACACTAATTGAAGAGTATTGGCAGAATAACACAAGGCCATCTCTGAATCAAAGGGATGTGGTAAGAAGGAGAATCGGTAGTCAGAATCGTGAGCCACATCCGAAGCATTTTTTGTATATGACTCAAACCCAATTTTTTCAGAAATTTGAAAATGATTATCCTCAAATTAGTATTTCTCAAAGATTTTGTGAACTGCTTAAACCTTTTTATGTCAAGATAAATCACACATGTACTACTTGTTGTTGTAGACTACATATTGAATTTTCTAACCATTATGATGTTTATCGTTCTATATGTTTAGATTTGCATACTAACCATGTTTTGCAAGATTGTGGCATAGAATCCCTACCAAAATCTTCAAGAGAGTTCTTATCAAAAAATTTATGTGAAATAGAGGATGGCCAAATATTCTATAGGACAACATGCTTGGATGGTTCATGTGAGTGTTGCGGTGGCTTCCAGCATATGCCAGTATGTCAACATATGGAAAGAACAAATGAGGTGGGACAAAAACTAGTAGAGTTTGGGAAGTATAAAACAGTGGCATATGATACAAAAGACAGGTCTCAAGAAAAAAGGTGTGATTTGGTTATTGAGAAGATTCCAGTGTACCAATTTATGACCACATTTCATGATAGTATACTGTCTGAGTATGCAATGCATACCCATAGAGCCCGACGGTTGGACACACAACTCAAGCTATGCAAGGACACCTTTCTAGTTGGAAGCATAGTATCTGTGGTTGACTTTGCAGAGAACTACACTCTACAGCCACAACATGAGGTATAGTCACAGTATTAAAACTCCACACAAGTTTCTAAATTTGTTCACATAGCATTCATTCATGCATTTGATAGTACAAATGAGGAAAGGAAGGTATTAAGGGAGTACCACTTTTACAATAGTGATGATCACACACATTCTCTAGAGTTCATGAAAGGTTGCTTCCAGATGTTCTATAGTGGTTGGGCTCAGAGGGGCATAGAATACAATCAACATATAATATGGTATGATAATTGTGCAATACAATTCAAGAACTCGTGCATGTTCTACTAGTTGTGCAGGATGCGTGTCATTACAGGTGTTCAATATATGTGAAACTTTTGTGAGGTTGGACATGGAAAGGGGGAGCATGATGGTGTAGGAGCATGCATGAAAAGAGCATTAGCATGAGAAGAGTTAAAGTATAAAGACAGTGCAAAGTTGATAGATGCAAAATCAATCGTCGAGTGGTGTAATGCTTTGATGGGTCTAGGTAATGAAGGTACCTCTTTAGTTCATAGATTTTTTTGGTCGATGGATGATACTAACATTGCACCATATGAAGATTGTTCTACACTAATAGGATCGAGTGAGGTACACTCTTTCCTTAGCTCAAATGCAGGTTCATGGAGTATCGATACATGAAATATGGCATGCTTTTGTTCTTCATGTACAATGCAAGCCTAGAATGATTGTGAGTCAGAGGAGTGGGTTGACAAATGGTTCACAAGTTATCTTAGCCCACTTCACACGTATTGCCCTCCGACAACATTGGAACTGACACAGATGGAATCATTGGTCAACTTTGACCACGTATTAGATCTAGTTCAACTAGGTGATATATCTACTTTCTTAGTTGTTGAAATTCCATATTGTTATCTTACTTTGTATGGTATTCGTAATGTTGACAAATTTCAAGAGGGTTTTTGCACATATCAATGTAGGGCATGTTTATGCAATTATTACAGATGAAGACAATGAAGAGGGAATACATTATTACTTGTGTCATTGTGTTGAGATCAAAAAAAAATTGGAGGCCCCAATTATAGATGGAGAAAACATCGAATACCCTACAGGCTCAGTTGTGGTTACTGGAACATGGCTTAGAAGGTACCCACATTCAAGTGTTAAACATTGGCTATTTCAGGACTTTGACATGCATTGTAAGATTCTTCATTACTCGAACCTTGTTGTGGCATCCAATGTTCATTTGACCAAATATGGGGGTAGACCTTTGAACAAGACATTATGGAAGGTCCATGAGTCTGACCATGAGGCAATACTTGACTCAATAAAGAGTAGAGCAAACTCAGATGGTTTGTTGGATTAATTTGTAAGTATATGCACATTGGTTCTTATTAATTTATACTTGTATTCACATTAATTTTTTTAATGCCAATTCTATCATCTTCTTTTAGAGTGATTGGTGTCCCCATGCAAAAAATGCAGATATAAGAGTCATCTAAGAGAATGTCAGCCAGAAAAGCAATGCAACATCTGTAAGTTCCTTCCATCTATTTTTATTTCATTTCCATTTTGGATGCTTTTTATTTTTCTCTTTTACTTTGCATATTTGTAAGTAAACTGCTAAAAATTGATTGATCTTTCATTGCAGAAAATGTTGATTTAAGAGCCATCAAAGAGAATCTCAGCCAAAAAAGAAATGCAACATCCTTATTTTGATGATCTTGACAAATCTCAATTTTGATTTCTAGCCATTATAAAAGAGCGTTTGAAGCTTAGTGAGGGAATCTCAAGTTACTCATTTGAAGTTAACCTCATAATGAGCACCTATGATGTAGACATTTAAAGAGAATCTCAAATGTATGAGTGACATTGTAAAAGATCTATGAGAACGAAGTGCCTGAGGCATTGTAATAATATTTAATTACATAATGAGATATAATCAAATATTGTAAGGTTTGAGTTCATGTTTGGTGTAGTAGCACCTTGTTTTGTAAATGCATTGAATAGGAAAATTTGCAAACTTTGAATTTTGAAATGTAAACAATGTGAAAAAGGTCATATAAAGGTCATGTAAAAAATTTGCAAATTTTTTTTGTAACTCATGTAACCAAGAAGACTATTCCAAAACATCTAAATAGGTATTTTTATGCTAGGAATGGTCCTCTTTCACACCGAAACATGTAGAATCGCTCTGAGCTATGTTCCATCGGATCGATCCCTTAAGGGTCCAAAGTGCAAAATGGCTGCAAAATTCAGAATACTATTACTTGGATACTGTGATACTTAGAAAATTTCATTTGATCCTACAGGATCATGTTGGACCCCTCTAGAAAAACCTCTCTCGGTTTTGGCTATCTCGGAGTGGTTTTCTCGTGGCGGCAGATTTTCACTTGATAGAAAAAGTGTCAAATTCAAGCTGTGCAAAGTTGCAAAGTGGTGCAACTTTCGCTCTGCAACTCGTATGACCAAACTAATTGTTCCAATGCATCTAAATAGGTATGTTTGTGCTAGGCATGGTCTTTTTTTTCACCATAACACGTGGAATCACTCCGAGCTACATTCCACCGGATCGATCCCTTAAGGGTCCAAAGTACAAAATGATTGCAAACTTCAGCATGATATTACTCAGATAATGTGATGCATAGAAACTTCTCGTCTGATCCTATAGGATCGTTTTGAAACCCTCTACAAAAACCTCTCTTGGTTTTGGCTATCTTCGAGTGGTTTTCCCTGTTGTGACGGAATTTCACTTGATGGAAAAAGCATCAAATGCAACTAGTGCAAAGTTGCAAAGTGGTGCAACTTTTTTTTTGCAACTTGTGTGACCAAATAGATTATTCCAATGCATTTGAATATGTATGTTTATGCTAGGCATGGTCTTTTTTTGCACAGAAACACGTGGAATCACTTCGACCTACATTCCACCAGATCGATCCCTTAAGGGTCCAAAGTGCAAAATGGCTGCAAACTTTAGCATGCTATTACTTGGATAACGTGATGCTTAGAAACTTCTTTTCTGATCCTATAGGATCATGTTGAGCCCCTCTACAAAAAACTCTCTCAGTTTTGGTTATCTCAGAGTGATTTTCTCGTGGTGGTGGATTTTCACTTGATGGAAAAAGCATCAAATGCAAGCAGTGCAAAGTTGCAAAGTGGTGCAACTTTTGTTTTGCAATTTGTGTGACCAAGAAGACCGTTCCAACACGTCCAAATAGGTATTTTTACACTAGGAATGGTCATCTTTCACACTGAAACATGTGGAATCACTCTAACCTATGTTCCATTGGATCGGTCCCTGAAGGGTGCAAAATGGCTGCAAACTTCAGCATGCTATTACTTGGATACTATTACACTTAGAAACTTCTCGTCTAATCCTACAAGAAGGCGCTGGGCCCCTGTAGAAAAAATCTCCTACTTTTGGCTATCTTGGAGTGGTTTTCTCGTGGTGGCGGATTTTCACTTGATGGAAAAAGTGTCAAATTTAAGTTGTGCAAAGTTGCAAAGTGGTGCAACTTTTGCTCTGAAACTCATATGACCAAACTAACTATTCCAACACATCTGAATAGGTATTTTTATGCTATGCATGGTCTTGTTTTGCACCAAAACACGTGGAATCGCTTTGAGCTACGTTCCACCAGATCGATCCCTTAAGGGTCCAAAGTGCAAAATGTCTACAAACTTTAGCATGCTATTAATTGGATAACATGATGCTTAGAAAATTCTCATTTGATCCTACAGGATTGTGTTGAGCCCCTCTACAAAAACCTCTCTTGGTTTTGGCTATCTCAAAGTGGTTTTCCAGTGGTGGCGGATTTTCACTTGATGGAAAAAGCATCAAATGCAAGCAGTGCAAAGTTGCAAAGTGGTGCAACTTTTGTTCTGCAACTTGTGTGACCAAGTAGACTATTCCAAAATATTTGAATAGGTATTTTTACGCTAGGAATGGTCCTCTTTTGCACCGAAACACGTGGAATCACTCTGAGCTATGTTCCATCGGATTGATCCCTGAAGGGTCCAAAGTGCAAAATGGCTACAAACTTCAGCATGTTATTAATTGGATACCATTACACTTAGAGAATTCTAATCTGATCCTACAAGAAGGCATTGGGCCCCTCTAGAAAAATCTCTCTCGGTTTTGGCTATCTTGGAGTGGTTTTCTCGTGACGGCGGATTTTCACTTGATGGAAAAAGTGTGAAATTCAAGCTGTGTAAAGTGGTCCAACTTTTGCTCTGTAACTCGTATGACAAAACTAACTATTCCAACACATCTGAATAGGTATCTTTATGCTAGGCATGGTCTTCTTTCACACCGAAACACGTGGAATCGCTTTGAGCTACATTCCACCGGATCGATCCCTTAAGGGTCCAAAGCGCAAAATGGCTGCAAACTTCAACATGCTATTACTCGGATACCGTGATTCTTAGAAACTTCTCATCTAATCCTATAGGATCAAATTGAGCCCCTCTAAAAAAACCTCTCTTAGTTTTGGCTATCTCAGAGTGGTTTTCCCATGGTGGCAGATTTTCACTTGATGGAAAAAGCATTAAATGCAAGTAGTGCAAAGTTGTAAAGTGGTGCAACTTTCGTTCTGCAACTTGTGTAACCAAGCAGACTATTCCAAAACTTCCAAATAGGTATGTTTACGCTAGGAATGGTCCTCTTTCACACTGAAACATGTGGAATCACTTTGAGCTATGTTCCACCGGATTGATCCCTTAGGTTGGAGGAGGCTAAAGTTGCAAATTTGTAAGTTGCTTAAAGCAACAAATTCGAAATGCAACGGTTACTTGTTTTGAAAGTTGGTTTTTAGTTAGTTGAGGGCATGGATCAGTTGTACAAGGGTGTAAAACATTGTGTAAAGCCTTGAGAGGCTCGAATGGAGGTTGTTGATGAACTTTTGGAGAAGATAAGATAAGAATTATTCACACTATTCTTTATTTTTTAGATTTTTTATACAAACTTGATGATCCCATACTTGGTATGACCTCTAGCTTCCTGTACGACTGACATGGATTGAAAGAGGGTTGAGTTCACAAGAACCCATCTCTCATGATAATGAATTTCCCACTTAGCACTCATTACATGTAGGTGATGCTCACAGAGGTGAGGCACTAGGCCTTCCTAGGAGGTCACCCATCCCAGTACTACTCCAGCTCAAGCACTTAACCATGAAGTTTTTTCCCAAAGGTTAAGCCCACTTAGCTTGCAAACCCATTTGTAAAACCTTCAGCAAGTGTTTTGCCTTATGAAACATTCATTATAGAGCCCCTTTAGCTCATCAATTGATAAGTAGGAGGTATTTTCTACAATGTGTCAAATTGTGATATTGCTATCACGATTGAATTGTGTAGTTTTTGAGTATAAAAGAGAATAAGAAGGGAAGATCAAGGTAATCAATTTGTGGACTGATTTTTATTATTGAATTACCTAGTGTGGGATTGGTCTATATGAGAAAAAAATTATAATATGGGAGTACATGTTTCAAGCATACAATTTAGAAATGACTAAGTTAGATGCATGAGTACAAAGTATCGATCAGGAAGGGCATCCCGATTCTCAAGGCCTATACATCAATGATAGGAAGATTTATATTCAAAGCTAGCACATGATTTTAATTGATTAATTAGAAACAACTATTATATTTATTTATCAAATTAATATTTGAATTAGATTTCATATTCATAATTTATTTCATTTATAATTTGGGGACTCCATTATCTATCTTAATAATATTGGATGACAACCTTTGTCAATCTAATAAGAAATAAATCAAAAATATATTGATCCAGAGCTCGAGTAATTATAGCGGTATTAGAGCGAATGAACCTGCTAGCCTTTAGGTATTGCAACAAATTAAATTTCCATTAGAAGCATGGAAACCGATGATAGTGGTTGGAATTACTCAAGAAGGATGAACATATTAAAGACATTTGTGAAAATCAAGACAAGTAACCTTCTTGTGGACTTAGGGTTGCAATATTTGATTGACAAAATGTTCCACCATTTCTTCAATAGGATCAAGAAAACACATAATGAAGGTGTGTTTGCAGCCATGAAAGATTATGGTTCGAACTATCCAGAAGAGTGATGTTTTATCTCGACCACCCATATCTATACCATGGTTTGTTTGGAAACAAGGATGGGTTCTCTCTTCATCGGCATATACATTATTCCTCGATGTGTTCAAACTAGTGTTACAAGACTTGGACTTGTAGACATGCAAATTTAACACTATCAATTAACATAATTGATTAGTCATATTTCACCCAGTAATTAAATAAACCAGGTTACCTGGATAATCTCCTAAGGTCTATTAATTTAATTAAATCACCAATATTTAATTAAATGATCAATATTCATTTCCTCTCATTTTATTTAAAATAAATACAAAATTTGAATCAAATGTCATATCACCTAAACTTCTGTTAGATTAATCAAATCATGATTAGTTTAATCCTAATTACATGAATCCTCTAGATTCATCCATTTGCACAATAAATCATTTAAATTGATTTATTAAAGCACCTATTTTCCCTCACAAGGGCATATTCCCAAGGAATATGCCCTCATTAACTCTCATGTTTGACTTTTTGGAAAAACACAATTCCCCCCAAAAACCTCAACCACATGCATTTATGGGCATTTTCAAATTTGAATGGGCACATTGGCCAAAACTTGCACAAGCATAGGCCAATCCCATGGTGACAAGTGGCTCTCTCCTATTGGATGGGATTTAGTCCCACATTGCCTAATCTTGGCTTCTTCTCTCAACTTCTCCTATAAATGCAATGCATTTTCTCTCATTTTGATCATCTATCATCTATCATCTACAATCTACATTTGAAGGCATCTCCATTATAGGAAACTTGAGTTCATAAGCATCTCATTGTCTATCATCTCATCATCTTAGCAATTAAGCTTATCAAGGATTGGGAAAGGGCTCTTTCACATATTCAAAGAGCACCAATCCACCATAGAATAGATACATTTCATGTCTTCTTTACATGTTTGATTTGGTTTTATCATTTATTTTGAAGAATGTCATGTTATTCTATGAGGATGTTAGAATCATGCTAAAAATTTGTAGATTTTCATGTCCACAAAATGGCGCTAGAGGGAGGGAAAAATAAGATATATAGTCTGTCTTTTGTTTTCATTTGATTAAAATTTTTCAGAATTATTACATCTTGTTCCAAGTATATTGCTATTATGGCAGATTTAATATAGTGATTGGTGTATCTGCTTTTTCCATTCAACACTTTTGCCCACCTGAATCATGTTATTTTAGATAGTAGTATGCATTTTTTTAATCTAAGTTATGATACTAGATAAGTGACTATCTATTTAGCTTTGAACAGTGGTTTAATTGGACAATGAGCTCCTCACAATTAGTTTATTCACTCTTCTTTGCATTATTGGACAATGATCTATTTGGACAGGGATTTGAAATGAGGATGTATTTCATTTTGTTTTACTGATCATTATAGAATATTAGGATACAATCTGAAATGTATTGCTTGTTTCACTATGCCATGTGGATTCAGCCACCAATAATATGTTGTTGGTATTGACAAGTGTATATGATGCACATTTCTTTGAGACATTCTGTCAAACAATTCATTTGTTCTCATTGATGGGTTCATGCCTCTGATCACTTCAGATAGTAATATACATTTTTTGTGTCTAAGTTATGATAGCCAACCTTGGTAATCGATGTTCTCATTGATGGGTTCATGGCTCTGATCACTTCCACCATCGTGTCCATGCGCAGTCTGCACTTTAGGCCATTTAGAAAGGTTTCATCCAAGAAACAAATAATCCATCAATGATTTGGTCACCAGGCCCCTTGCTTCATTAGGCCATAGTTAGGAGGAACTTATGTGGTGATGAGTATCTGTATTCAAACCCATGGAATTTACTATTTGTTAAATGCGTAATATTTATGTATCTTGAAAACAAGTAATCTAAAGAGATCGAATCATAACCTAAACACGCCTTGCTATGGTTTTATTCTCCATTCTATTTCTTACAGTCCTGGAGGTCAATACATTTGGTTCTATTTCTTTGAGTTTGTAGACCATTCGCTACCTATGTTTCTCTTTGCTGAGATATAGTTTATTTCTCTTTGAGTGCATTCATGCTTTCTCTATCAGTTTTTTCTTTTAAGAAAAACTATTTCTGGCGCACTATTATTTACAGTTCTGGAGGTCAGTATGTTTTGAAGTAGATTTCTTTGAACTGGAAGACAAATCATTGCTGATGTTTGCCTTTGCTGAGATACAAGCACTGCTTATGTTTACCTTTTGCTGAGAGGCAGTTTATTCGTCCCTGAATGCGTGCGTATTTCCTCTATCATTCCCTTTGTATTAATGTTTGACTATCTAGGCTGAGGTGATAATCGGTTATTGACATTCATATCATTTGTAGGCCTATTCTTTTTATCACAATCATCTACTATATTCACTTTCATCGAAGCTTGCAGGTGATAGAATCATGCTTCCACGCAAGGAGTGGCTATGAGTAGACAGCTATAATAAGACATGTCCCAAGGAGTAAATAAGTCTAGCAATAGGGAGAGGGAAGGGAGAAATCATATAAGAGATAAATCTATATCGAGTTCCTCAATAAGTCATTTGTCCGTAGGTGGATATAATAAATTGAGTTATTATGAATTCATTGTGTGTCAGTAAGCAAATATAATTTGTAGTTATCACAGTGACAACTATTGACAAAGGAATCTGCATCTCCAAGTAATTATTGTTCTTCTTTACCATATTCAATTCTTCCATTTCTGTCACCGAGAGCTATGTGGGCTAAAGAGAACTGGTCGCTGATAATGTAATGATGTATCCTCTATGGCTTACAACTTACCAGACGTGTATCACTTTTAAAGCAATATCAATATTACTTTGACCTCTACCATCACATACATACTGCTATCTACCAAATTACGTGCTAGGATGGTCCTAAGATGGTCCACTCTTTCCTTTCTTTTAGTCATGATCTATTATGATGTGCATTTAAAGGTGATTCGTATTTACATGGATGTTCGGTGCTATTGTGGTAAGCTAAATACATGCAGAGACCAAGTCACTTTCTGCCATCTTTAAATGCTTCATACCCTACTCACTATCCTCTGCGTCAAGTTGCCTTGTTATCCGCCACATTGCATTGAAGTGTTCAGTACAAAACTGAATTAAATCAATAAGCTTGTATTCAATAGCTTGCATATTATATTATGTCTAACGCCTGTCCTTATGTGCAGGAATTTAAGAAGATGTCCTATTTTTCGATAGCCTATCATTTGATTATTTAGAGTTCATTAAATTTACAGATGAGAGGTAAGTGGAATATCACATCTCACTTGCATAACAACGATGCATAGCTTAAGCTACAGGTGAGCAGGATAACATTAATGCAAACTTGTTTGCATACAATCTTTCCAAATCCGTGAATATCAATCAAGCATTCCAATGGCGGATTTTGATAATACTTTCCAGGAAGTCATTCACACCTCATATTGAGATTTGGTTGCCTTTAAATATTGATTTTTTTTTTTGCCGTCAAGGAATGATTGAGCCTACTTTGGGCAGACTTGTTATGTTATCAAAAATATTTTGCTGATGTTTTTGGTGATTGTGTTTGGAGGGGGTCTAAAAGGTTTGATTATTTATATCTTTAGAGAAGCTTTTCATACAAAACTATTGGTAGGAGAGGATTTTTGTTAAAGATTAAATTATTATCAGGAAAGGGTTTTATCTTTGTTATCAAATGGTCTAGTTTTGATTAATGTTGTTTTAAAAATCTGAGGAAACACAAAATGCTTATCACAGCAGATGGTGAAAATTTTAAAATATGGATCACAAATACTCTTGGTGACATTATTACTTACTAACTTAAATGATAGTCCACAAGGTATGACAATGGTTGTGTTTAAATCAAGTTGGTGTGCATAAGGCCATAGAAGAATTACCTATCTTTAAGGATGAATATTGGTTCTAAGGAAGCATTGCTTTAAGGTGCCAAGGGAACAAGAAGGATTATGGGTTGCTTGTGCTTTAAGATTAATTTTGGATATTAATTATGATGTGCACTATTGCCTAGGTATATGCAAAACAATTTTTTTTTTTTAACTATCAATTATAGCCTTTTGCATGAAAAGGAAACTTCTAGTTTTCTTTTATTTTGATGTTATGATATGCCTTGTCAATTTTCTTTCTTAATTATGGACTAAAATTTATTTAAGATATTATCAATATGTGAGACCTTTTACAAATTTTCAAGAAAGAGGAACTCCTACATTAAAAGTTGTCATTTGAGAACATTTGTTTTGTGTATTCATTATGACAACTTATCATTGATTTACTAAGATGAATTTCATTCCTAAAGTGCCTAACTTTGAACTTCTTTTTTCTATATAGGTACATGGATAAAGGTTAAGGTTGAAATCAAGGTGGACATTTGAAGAAGAATATCCAAATTGAACGAAGGTTAAAGGTTGAAATTGAAGGTGTTGACATTGTGATCAAACAAAAAACGGAGGCGAATAGAGTGAAGTTGGAAGTTACCTCTTTGAAATCGTGACTTGGAAAAAGCATTTTTTAATGCTTGTTTTAAATCCTAGAGCTTCCATTTACTACCCTTTTTTCTGTTTTAAACCAACTCACATTTCTTTCTTGGGTTTAAAATTAACCATTTGACTTGATCTTTTTTTAAGCTTGGTTAAAAAGAACCTTAAACATTTACTAGATTTCAATTTGGACTTCAAATTGAAAAAGGAAAAATTCACATCTCAATTGGTGCTTTTAAAACAAACTCATCACTGCTTTGAGGTATAAAATGAACAAGTGTCTTTCATGTTTTGCAATATTTTTGACAACTTAACATCATTCAAAATGCGTATGTGCTTAAAAGCGATCTTGAGAATCAAAAGCATTTTGTGATATTAAGTTGTCAAAAAGATTGCCTTCAAACTTCGATTTGGGATCTAAAATTGAACAAAACATCTTGTGAGTGTGAGTAAACTTATTATGAGTGTTCTCCCTTTGTTTCTAAACGAAGGCTGATCGAACTACGGATGAGTTTATTCACTTTTGTCTAACTTAGAGGGCCTGCCTTGTGGGAAAAACTACTCACCCAAGGGAACGACCCAACCGGGAACACGCTAAAGCCAAGCGACTTCCAATTGGTATATAATTGTGGATTCTTGAGGAAAGTTCAAGAATCACGAGGATTATTCTGACGAGATGGACATAAATGGACTCTCATCGACGTTGGATAATCCCCCACGAACGGAATGCCCACATTAGAACCCTTTGTTTAGAAAAAGGCCAAAACCTTGTCTATCTTGTTGGTGCAAAAGGTCATGTCCTTTGAAGCCGCCCCACGTTATACATGCAATTTTGTTGTAGAAATGGAAGGTATGCCACGGGAGATTCATGGGTACTAATGCTTGGCTGACCCAAGAAGTGTGTGCCATGGAGGGGAGCCAGTGTGGTCAAGCATTTAGCCATTCACACAAGATATGCACAATTAGATTTATCCAAGTGGGAACCCAACATGATATTGCCTCATCATCCTAAGATTGTAAAAGTACTTGGAAGAAAAGAACACATTGCTTGGTTCTCGAAAACACTTGAAAACAAACATTCACAAAACCTTCAAATTTCAAACCCCTTTGAGGAGACAAATACCTCTAATGAATTTAAGCACGCTTGCTCTCCCTAGGGATTCTATCCCTAGAGGTTTCTAAGTTCTTGAATTCTATCATCATTTGTTTTCAACAAGGTTAAACATAGGTAACTTTTGCCCTATTTTCATCGATTTCCACACAATAGACCTTGTGGGATGAGAAAGAAAGTGGGACATTAGATATATAGTTTGAAACATAAGTAAGCAAGTGTCTTTGGTAAAAAGAATTCAGTAAGCCAAGATAAAAAGACAAATTGGATTACACATGTGTTTTCTAAAATGATTGGTTTACAACTTTTACAAAAAAGCTTCAAAAAATAATCCTGAGTTGTATGCATTCTATTATCAATAGAATCCCAAACTGTTTGAAAGGTTTATTTTCCTCCCATAGGAAGTATAGCGTGTTCTTCAACACCGAGGTCTTGCAATAAGAAGTTTCATTCTAGGTCAAGTCTAGGATCAAATTCAATCACTTTCATCCATCTCTCAACCATCAAAATCGGTCAAAAAAATCACCTCACCAATAGCTCTTGGAAACTTTGTAAACATCTTTTATACTAAGATTTTAGGTGAAATCAAAACCACTTAGTTTGACTTAACACACCTAGTCAACCCATCATCTTTTACACAAGTTTTCTCTAGGATAACACAACTTCCTAGGGTTTATGAGTTCATCTTGTTTGGCTTAACATACTTAGCCAAATTATCAAATCATCACCCCGTTTGACTTAACAGACTTAGTCAAACCGTCCTCTTATGTACAAGTCCACTCTAGGATAACACAACTTCCTAGGGTTTACAAGTGCATTTATCACATTTTGTTTGACTTAACACATTTAGTCAAACTATCAATCCAATCATGATCAATCAAAGTCCTAAAAAGTTTAGCATTTCCTTCAAAGCTTCTTTAAGAGTTCCATTCATCTATATCACTCATATTTCGTTTATCTCATCCTCGTCATCACTTTGATCCTTCAATTATCCTAGTTCTTCACTTCTTTGAACCTAAGGTTTAGACTAATCTAAAGGATTAGAGGTTCATCTCTTACATTCTTGAAAATTGATCTTCGTCTTATGGTTCAAACTCGATCACAACACAAGAGGGACATGGAATATAAACTTGATCCATCCATCATGAGCAATTCAAGTCAACCAAAGTATCCAAGTCTCACAATGCCAATTGATTTTTGAAACTCACATTTATGTAATTCAAACATGGCATCATTATATCCTCCAAAATTCAATGATACGAATGTGATTATGCCAAATTTAAATCTTGGAACACCTTTCCCAATGATAGATTTAAATCCAAGTCCAAATCTGCAAATCTATCAACCAAATGCTCAATGCATGAGTTTTTCAAACAACATTATTCCACCAAATGCATACATGCCAAGTGCAACTTTACCAAACATAACCATTTCAAATTCGCACTTGGTGAACTTTGGGATAGACATGTTTCCAAATCCCCCCAATGTTGTTCAAAATCCAAGCAATATGTTGACAACTCCATATGTTGATTCAAATCAAGGTAGCACCATGCAAAATCAAAGTTACCTAAATCAAGGCAATATGATTCTCAACCACAAAAATGTTCAATTTCAATCTATCATGCAAAATCAAAACATCATACCAAATCATCCCATTTTTCCATCGATATCGCAACAGCAAGTGGAAACCATTCAAGCAACCCCAACAATCAACACCATTCCCAATCCACCACCACCACCGCCAAAATACAACAGGAAATATTCATTCTCCATCATGTTGCAAGCCGCTCAAGAAGCTTCCTGTAAAAAGGCGCTCCAAAACCAACAAGCCACAAATGCTGCTCAGATGGCACAAGCAATCCAACAAGCACATGCTTAAGCACGAGCACAATTCTAAGATCAGAAAGCACAAGCACAAGAACAATACCAAGCTCAATTGCAAGCACAACCAGAAGCGTATCAACAAGCCTTGCAAGACTACCAATTGCAGCAACAATACGACCAACAACAAGCGTTGTTTGCGCAACAACAACAACACGACCAACAACAAGCATTGTTGGCTCAACAACAAACACAGGCATTACTCGCTCAACAAAGCTTGCAACAGATTCCCACCACAATTGTTGAAATCAAAAATCAAGATCAATCTATCAATAAGCACCTTGAAGATGTTTCCATCTCATCCAATGATCAAATCAACACACACCAAGAACCACTTTTCAATCACGATCAAAAATCACCAACGATGCCCAACAATGATCCAATTCAAGAAATGTCAACATCACTTGGTATTTTGGTTGAAGACATTGAAAATATATCCACCATAACGGCTAAGGACAATGATCAAAATCAATCTATCAATGAACACCTTGAAGATGTTTCCACCTCATCTGATGATCAAATCAACATACATCAAGAGCCATTTTTCAGTCATGATCAAGACTCCTCCTACAAAGATCTATTTCAAGGAGTATTGATGTTATTTGATCCCATTGACATAATCTACGATCCATCAACCAATGATCATATCGAAAATGTCTCTACATCGCCTTATGAGTTAGAAGACATCTCAATAACGTATTCCAAAGCATGATCAAAATCTATCACCAAGGTCTAGCAATGTTCCTTCCCAAGACATATTGAAATCCTTTGACCTCATGGTTATAGATATTGAAGGAACCCCTAACTCAACATTTGATCCAAATCTACTCAAAGATTAAGAGAATATTGAGCCACTTCCCAATGACGATGTCCAAGAACCCACTAAAAACAATCCATCCTTTGAAATTGACCTATGTCAAGAGCTTGATCCAAAGCATGTTGAAAATAGTTCTAAAATCACTCAAGATCAATATTTTGTATCCCCAAGATACTACAATGATCTAATAGGCACTCTCCTATCTATACAAAATGCTGCAAATTATGATCATATCCATATAACACATATTCCTCCATCTACCCACAAGATGCTTTCTTTGGACGGACATGTAGATGATCTTCATTCAAAACAAGAGTCTCATATTCTTGACATCATTACCAAGGAACAAGAGTCTCCTACTCTTAATATTTGTACACACAACAAAGATGAAGAAAATTTTGGAGACATAGAAGAAACAAATCATGAAGAAGACTTCTACAAAAGTTGTGAATAAGAAAAATCTTGTAAAAACATATCAGAGATAGATCATGAAGAAGGCTCCTACAAAAGTCGTAAATCAGAAGCACCCTGTGAAAGGAATCATGAGGAAAATTCTTATACGCTTCTTAACGAAGCAATACAATCTGATATCTCACAAGATCAAGCCAAATGTATCAATCAGGAATTCATCCCACATGTGGAGGATCCTATCACTTACCTTTCTTAGAGCAAGCTATCTTATCAATGAAGAAGTTAGCACCTTTGAAGATCTACGACAAAGAAGAGAAGGATTAACACCTTGTTTCCAAGGTAAATCATATCCTATGGCAAATATATTTTTTCAGCAGATGAATTATCAAGGTAGAGGATTAGGCCTACATGAATAGGGTATCCTAGAACTAGTGCAGATTGTTGGAAATCCTAAGCATCAAGGCCTTGGTTATTTGAAAATCAAGGGATCTCAACATATCAGTAATACTTCCACAAAACTGGGGGTAAATTCGTCTCAAGCAAACGTCAACATAGGGAGCACGAAGAATCCTTATGATGAAACCAATGCTAATACTACAACCCGCCATGTCATGAATCTTCATCCACCTATCACCCCATCACGAATTGGGACCAACAACAAAAGAAAGATTCGAAGCAAAGAACAAAGAACGTCATCAAAGAAAAAGAAGTACTGAAGCATGAAGGACAAATTAAATACATATGGATACCAAAGAATACAGAGAAATACTATCCCTATCAAAATCCATTAGTCAAAGAAACTATGGGGAAAAATAAAAAAGGGAAAAATATCCATCAAAGATGTCCGCAAAAGAAAAACCAGGCTTCTCAAGTGACATACAAAGTGTATCAGGTTGTTGGTCCTAATTTCATGCACACTTCCGTATCCACCCATCATTGCTCATCTGCCCAATTTTGGAGAGTCAAAGGTTCCAAACTGTCAACCAATCCATCTTTTACTCCTAAACACACTCCATCCATGCCTCTACACATGATATCCAATTCTTACATTGACCATGTGTTGGCAACGACCCTTCATCATAAGGATTCAAAAGGCACTCTATCGCGATGTGCGCACAAAGATAGAGTTAACTCCAGTATCAGCAAAGCAGATCAGAGATCTCAAAAGTTGTATTCAAGTGCACGTGTCTTGGCAAAATAGCTTCTTCAAGCAGGCTACCGATGGCATGTTATGACAAGAGCATCAATGTCAACAGTACTAGGTGATTCAACATCAGCTTAAAATCTCTCAGAAAATACAAAAAAAAATCAGAAAAAGGTCTTGAAAAAAATGGTCACCTTGATGAAAACCTGGCAAACAAGCATCTTGGCGACAACAAAAAAATTAAAAAAAAAATACAAAAATCCAAAAAAATCAGAAAAAGGATTGAAAACAGTAAAGAGAAAGATCATCGTCTAGAGAAAACCATTTCGGTGGCGCTTTGGATAGGTACCATGATGAAAACCTGACAAACAGGCGTCATGTGTAGAATCGAGCATCTATGTGAGCTAGTTTGGGAGAAAGCATCTTATCGCATGCATCATAAAGCCAACATTCCATCCATATCATTCATTCATCCATGAGCCGTTTATCCAACCCATTACCATCTATCTACCTTATCTTGATCTTGATGAAGGTTTGGTGCACACTTTTCACTTGCTTATGGTAAACATCTTGACATGGGTCATTTTCATTGATCCCATCCTACCTAACGTTATTTGAGCCTTAAAGAATTATCCAAATGAGAATCCTTTGTACAGACACCTTATCTTATCGTAAGATGGTCCATATCCATTTGTCCATCCATCTATCCAAGAATCCACCCATGGTCGTTCAAACATTGCTAGACATTGGGGGCAGATATTTAGATCTTTCTTTAGGAATAAATCTTGATCTATATCTTCACACTTATGTGGTGATCCAAGAATTGGCAAATGTGAAATCAAACTGGTCAAAGCATTGGTGAGCACAAATCCAAATCACTAGACCATGGCATATTTTGACAGGAAGACATTCCTTATCAAGCTTTATCTTTCATTGAACATCAATCCAAACAATCCACATCAGTTGCATCTAATGTGTACATCAACGTCACATCAAAATCATCAAAGCAATTTTGTTCCAAATCAAGCTTCATCAATCTTGATCAATCGAATCCAATCAATCATCACCTTGTTTGACTTAACAAACTTAGTCAAACTATCATCTTGTGCAAAAGTTTACTCTAGGATAACATAACTTCCTTGGGTTTACAAGTTCATTATCATCTTGTTTGGCTTAACACACTTAGCCAAATTATCAAATCCATAATCACCTCATTTGGCTTAACACACCTAGCCAAATTATCCTTTTTGTGCGAGTTTATTCTAGGATAACACAACTTCCTAGAGTTTACAAGTGCATTATCACTTTTGTTTGACTTAACACACTTAGTCAAACTATCAATTCATCAATCCGATTAATCAACATTAAGCTTGGTTTTCAAAAAAATCCCAAAAAAAAGCATTGATATCATCACATATCATATCCAAATTGTCAAAATCATGCGAAAATTCAAAAACATTCAAAAAATCAATAATCCAAAAACATCCAAATCATCAAAATCCCCAAAACATGCCAAAATATCAGAAAATCTTCAAAAAATTCATCATTGAGTCTTGTTAGTATTTTACCTTGTCAAACTACGTCGTCTCTGAGCTTGAACGTAGGCAAGGTTGATCTTTGATCATCCCTCGAGACAGTTAGGGTTAGTCCTTAGGTGTCCGTCGCATTGGCAATCCGTTTTCCCATTTATTGTAGATTTGGGTCAGTCCTTAGGCATCCGTCGCAATGACATCCGTCTTCCCATCTAGTTAGGCGTCTGTCATAGGGGCACCCGTTTGTCCATCTAGCTTACATTTTAGGATTTTAGGCGTCCGTTGCAATGAAATCCGTTTGCCCATCTAGTTAGGCATCCATCATAGGGGCATTCCTTTGTCCATCTAGTTACATTTTAGGATTTTAGGCGTCCGTCGCAATGACATCCGTCTGGCCATCTAGTTAGGCATCTGTCATAGGGGCATTCATTTCTCCATCTTTTTCACATTTTAGGATTTTAGGCATCCATCGCAATGACATCCATCTGCCCATCTAGTTAGGTGTCCATCGCAGGGGCATTCGTTTGTCCATCTTTTTCACATTTTAGGATTTTAGGCGTCCGTCGCAATGGCAATCCGTTTGCCCATCTATCTCATTAATAGTTAAGTCAATTGGAGTCTGAACTACATCATCTCTAAGCTTAAACGTAGGCAAGGCCATCCTTGATTGGCCCCCAAGACACAAAATTTCAAAAACATTCATAAATATTGAAAATACCAAAAACATTTGTAAAACATCTCAAAAATTCCAAAAACAGCCTCAAAACATTTGAAAAAATCAAAATGGTGCATCCATTCCATCTCGCTTTCACCTATGATTGTCATCACTCATAATAAAATCAGTCATCGCTTTCACCCTTTGGTGAGTCAGTGAGAAACAAGTTTAGCAGGTTCTAAAGTGAACACTCTAATCGTCAAAGTCTTGAAAGTCTAAATCAATGAGTCAACAAGTTGGTCAACTTGGAATATCGATAGCTTATCACCCAATCAGCCCCACCAAAACCCTGATCACTACATATCCTAGGAAGAATCCTTCCCACGATGGACATAAGCATCAGGTACCCCACAGTAGTTAGTCTTGGCTAGTGGTATGAAGAACATTAGCTTGTTTGTTTTACTTTATTTGGTCTTTTTGACTTATCTTATTTTGCACTCATTCCAATGACCTCTCAATGATGCCTAAACAAAACAGGTTTAGAGAGAAAGGAATGGGGCAATGATGATTATCTTTTTATCTGTTATGCTTGTTGGATGTTCTTGTAAAATAACTTGGTGAATACTTGTTTTGTTGGGTCCGTCCTAGCAAGGTTTTTGTATGTCAAGTGTGAACAAGAGCACTCTTATCTGATTGTCGAGTCAAAGTCCATCACACTAGGCACAATGCCATCCTGGTTCTTAATACCTTGATGCATCGCACCTACGTGTGTTATCAAACATAAAGAAAGGTATGCTCTTTTCCCATCCTTGGATAAGCAATACATCATCATTCATCACCATATCCAATAAAGTCTCGATGACTGGTGGACTTGTTGGACTTCTACATCTTCTTGGATTCAAGGGTTGATCCCTCTCATTCTTCTATCCTATTTCACACTGACAATGCATCCATCCTGCATCCATCTTGCATCTTTTGTAATCATTTAATATCATCATAGCACAACACCATCCATCCTGCATCCATCACATCTCACTTTTATAATCATTTAAGTTGTTTAGGATAATATAATATTTTTTTCTAAGCATCTTCCAAACATTTCATTTCCATCATCATTATCATATAGATCATATTGTGTAACCATCCATACATCCATTTTGAACCTCTTTATTCCAAGATCGACCTCAAATCAAATATTTTCGCTCGATCTCTCGAGGGGGCAATATACTAACGTACTTCTTTTTGCTGGGGCATCTGCAAAAATAGAATTTTTTTAATTTCGATGTCAGCGGCATCATTCTTTGAACCAATGCAACAAGTACATTGCCTCAAAGAGGGGAAAAATGTAGACATGCAAATTTAACACTATCAATTAACATAATTGATTAGTCATATTTCACCCAGTAATTAAATAAACCAGGTTACCTAAATAATCTCCTAAGGTCTATTAATTTAATTAAATCACCAATATTTAATTAAATGATCAATATTCATTTCCTCTCATTTTATTTAAAATAAATACAAAATTTGAATCAAATGTCATATCACCTAAACTTCTGTTAGATTAATCAAATCATGATTAGTTTAATCCTAATTACATAAATCCTCTAGATTCATCCACTTGCACAATAAATCATTTAAATTGATTTATTAAAGCACCTATTTTCCCTCACAAGGGCATATTCCCAAGGAATATGCCCTCATTAACTCTCATGTTTGACTTTTTGGACAAACACAATTCCCCTCATAAACCCTCAACCACATGCATTTATGGGCATTTTCAAATTTGAATGGGCACATTGGCCAAAACTTGCACAAGCATAGGCCAATCCCATGGTGACAAGTGGCTCTCTCCTATTGGATGGGATTTAGTCCCACATTGCCTAATCTTGGCTTCTCCTCTCTCAACTTCTCCTATAAATGCAATGCATTTTCTCTCATTTTGATCATCTATCATCTATCATCTACAATCTACATTTGAAGGTATCTCCATTATAGGAAAATTGAATTCATGAGCATCTCATTGTCTATCATCTCATCATCTTGGCAATTAAGCTTATCAAGGATTGGGAAAGGGCTCTTTCACATATTCAAAGAGCACCAATCCACCATAGAATAGATACATTTCATGTCTTCTTTACATGTTTGATTTGATTTTATCATTTGTTTTGAAGAATGTCATGTTATTCTATGAGGATGTTAGAATCATGCTAACAATTTGTAGATTTTCATGTCCACAGGACTCGCCTCAGACTTGACAAGCCAATTTTTGACTTGGACACAAGCTCGGAACCTAGACTCGACAAATAGAAAAAACTAAGAAATTCAAATATTTTTAAGGATTTAAAACTTGTTTCATGCACCCTTTAATAAATAAACCTTAAAGACACAATAGCATCATCAAATAGAAATTACTATGATCCTATACACAAACATACATCAATCACATAAGTATAAGCATCGATAAAAGATATTTGTATTAACTTAGAAATTACCTTGAATACATGTAACTCATAACTATTGAGCCATCAATTTAGAATGCAAATATGGATAGGCATCAATAAAATATATTTGTATTAACCAAATAGTCATGTAGGAATACATCAATATATGTCGATATAAGTATGAAATATATGTACAAAATAGCCATATAGGCTTACGAGAATGCCATATAGGCATACAATGTCAAATATGTACAAAACTGCCATGTAGGCATACAACAAAGGACTCTGGAATCAAAAGTCATTGCTCTCCATGCCCTGAAATTAAAATCTTTCCCTTCCCTTTTTGCTCGGATGGCGATAGGTCTGTCACTCATTTTTGTTGTGCTCGTGGAGTGCTCCTACTCCTCCTCCTAGGGTTTAGTTCATGGTGAAATTTTAACTGTTACAATAAAAAGTAAAGACATGAATATACAGAAATTACATTATAAAAAATGATATATTTGACAAAATAATCACTTGCAACCATCTCACGATCTCTCTCCATGAGGGAAATATTCTCACGCCCATGCTCAAGTGTGCTCAAGCCCTGTATAAACCATACAAATAGAAATTAAACTACGTGAATCAATAATGGTTTGATTTTTCACTAACTAACATCTATAACAACAAATGTAAATTGAAATTTACTAATTTGCCTCATACCTCTTCTGTCAGAGCCATCGAGGTTTGTGTAACATATGTCACACCAATATCCATTTCCCTCGTCACATTCAGAGGTGTATCATCTCGCAACAATTGAAAATAAAATAACAAAATATTCAACATAATCAACGATGTGTATATAAAATACACAAATATATTAAGTAATTGATTCATTAGTTAAGCTCTTTATTCTATTACATACGTGAAGGCTTGAGTAAATCCACCACCACTGGGAAGTGTTCCATCAAAACCTCCAATATTAGTCTGTTCAACATCCAAAATCGCATATTAAATTACCATTCATAAAACAATGCTATCAACATGCTATAAATTTATAATTGTTTACTAGTTACATACCCTAGCGATAGGTGTACTACAAAAATAGGTTGGTGGGGGGCCGGTGTATCCAGTCTCAACACTGTGACTCTGCAATTTTATTAAAATCGTAAAACATTTTTAGTTAATCTTGCATTTCAAAATTGAAATTTAATAAAATAAAATCAATGAACACATGCACAACCTTTTATCTGACTATCAATGCAATATGCCTCATGCAAAATTTCAGCTGCCCTCTCCATTTCCATAGTTGCAGATGGATCCTGCATACCACTCTCCTGAGTTTCGGTGAGGTCATATGAACAAGTAGCCCTACAAGATTGACACACATGTGTTCGAAGGCCACCACTCGAAGAATCCCTTGGATGGTGCTATAGAATAGGGCTAGTATGATGGATGACACTTTGGGTCAAAGCGTTGATTGCATGCAATGTCTCTACGTCAGCACTTTTCTTCATGATGGAAGGCATAACAACGTGCTCACAAGGTGGCCTAGCGAGAGCTCGTCTACCTTGCCGCGTAGGATCCAGCTGTGCACCAGGTCTATCCTGAGCTGACCCCCCACCTCTCCGTTGGAAATCCCTCATATCAAAATAATTTGGGATTTTAGTCAATATGAACTCACTATATAGTTTCCTAAGAAAATATTGCGGGACCTCACAATTGTTGCATGGTGGGTAATCAAAGACCATGAACTACCTATCATAAAGCTAGTCCCTAATCTATTGGTGGTGGCAACAATGGATAGGAAACCTCTTCACATTGAGGGTAAGATTTTGATTTGTGCGTGCGTCAGTGAATAATGAGCACAAATCACCTTTTGTAATTTTTAAAACCTTCACATCCTTGTATGATAGTTTATTGGCATAATAATCCCTAGCCGCCTGCCTCCTATCTTGCCATCCAATTATTTGCTTGCTAATTGAATCTACATTTTTTAACATATCTTTTAATGAATTTTCTAGGGTCATTCTTTCTACGGTTGAACCATTTGGATCACTCAACCTACTGATCAAATCCTCAATTCTGTTTTTGTTGTTCTCAATTTCACTCATTAAATTTTGTTGAGTACCAGAAGGGGGTTGAGTCATTGGTGGAGGAGGTTGATGTTGTGGTTGATTTTGATCTTGAAGATTTGGTTGGTCTTCCTGTTGAGGATTTTGAGGATTTGTAGGTTGATTTGCATCTCCTAAAAATTAAAAAAAATAGATATCAAATTCAACCTAAAACTAACAAATTCAACCTAAAACTAACTAATTCAAAACAAAAACCATAAAATACTTACCTTTCACAGCTCCTTGTCATCGTGGCACCATTGTTGTGAAGAAATAGGGATTGTTGGTGAAAAAATTTGTTGAAATTATCCTCTTAGAATGCGAGCGCGAAATTGTGGTGGTTTTAGCCGCCACTGCAAAAAAAACCAATCAAAATCCTAATGAGAGATTTGCATTTCTTTTTTTTGCTTATAACAATCAATAATGCGAGTGAGTTATAACATGCTCACGTTATTGGTTTGTAGTTTCTGAGCCTCAGGCTTGGCATAATGAGCCATAATGTGCTCGCGTTATGGTTTTCCAAATATTTTTTTAGGGGGTGTCCATGGAATTGCTACCCATTTCCATGCACCCGCCCTTTCCCTAGAAGTTTAGCATAAATGATGTTTTCAAAGTTTCCAAGAGTTGTTGGTGAGGTGATTTTTGATCGATTTTGATGGTTGAGGGATGAATGAGAGTGATTGATTTTAATCCTAGACTTGACCTTGTTAAAACTCCTTATAAGACCCTAGTTTTGAAGAACATGCTTGACTTCCTATATGAGAAAAACAAACCTTTGAAAAAGTTTAGGATTTTGTTGATAATAGAACTCATACAAGTTAGGGTTGTTTCTTGAAGCTTTCTTGTAGAAGTTGTAAACCAATCTTTCTCTAACTTCAAGAAGTATTTTGAGACGCTCCTCACGAGCTTTTGGACTAAGTCTTTTGAACATGGGTTTCTGGATTTTGTTCTTCGGGAAATCATTTGAGAGAACACATGTGTGGAATCAATTGTCTTTATATTTTCTTAATGAATTATTTTTACCATAAACAATTATTTGATTAAAGTTTCAAAATAATTGTCTATGTCTTAATTCCTTCTCATTCCACAAGGTCCATTATGTGAAAATCAAGGTTTTAAGAGCATAGTTCCCTAAGTTGACTTTAGTGAAAATAAATGATGGTTAAACCCAAGTACTTAGAAACCTCTAAGGATAGAATCCCTAGGGAAAGAAAGAGCACTTAGATTTGTCAAAGGATATTTGTTTCCTCCAAAGGGTTTGAAATTTTGAAGCTCTTTTTGTGAATGTTTGTTTTCCAATGTTTTAGATCCAAGCAAGGTGTTTTGATTCCAATGACATGCACAACCCTTGGATGAAAAGACAATATTTGTTGGGTTCCCACTTGAATAAATCCAGCTGTGCATATTCAGTGCAAATGATTAGATGCTTGACCACATTGGCTCCCCTCCACGACACACACTTCTTGGGTCAGCCAAGCATCAGTACCCATGAATCTCTCGTGGCATAATTTTCAAATCTACAACAAAATTGCATGTATATGTGGGGCGGCTTCAAAGGACATAAACTTTTGCACCAACAAATAGATAAGATTTTTTCCTTTTCTAAACAAGGGGTTTTAATTCGGACTTTCCATTCGTGGAGATTCACCCATGCAGTGAGAGACCATTGTTTCCCTTCTCGTTGGGACCAACCACGTGATACTGGCCTTTTTTCTAGTACCCACTTTTATATCTCGACTAGAAATACACTTGGCTTTAGTGTGTTACCGGTTAGGTTGTTCCCTTGGGTGAATGCTTTTTCCCACAAGGCAGACCCTCTATGATAAACAAAAGTGAGCAAACATATTCGTAGTTCGATCAACCTTCATTCAGAAACAAAGGGGGAACACACACGATAGGTTTACTCACACTTGCAAGATGTTTTGTTCAATTTTAATGCCAAAATGAAATGTGGACATAATTACTTTACCCAACTTAAGATCACCAAAAGGCATTTTGATTTTGAAGATCGTTGTGATGCACAAGAGAAGCGCATACGTCTCTTTGATGGTATTACTTTGAGTAAGAAATTACAAAACAAAGAAACACTTGTTCATTTTAAGTCCACAAAGAAAAAGTGAATTCTTTTTATAGCACCAAATCAAATGTGGAATTTTCCCTTTTCAATTGTTAGCCCCAAATGAAATCTCGTGAGTTTGTCCTGAGATTCATTTTATGCCTTTTGTAGCAAAGATTGAAATGTTCTTTTTAAAGCCCCAAAAAGATGTGAGTTAACCTAAAATAGAAAACTAAAGCATGGAATGGAAGCCCTTTAAATCATTTAAAAATGCTTTGTCAACTCCAAATTTAATGTTTCAGTCCTCTTTAACTCCAAGATTCTTCAAGGATTGCTTCCAATGTTTCAATGTTGTGAGTTCTTCATGCAAATGAAAATCCCCCCTACTTTGTTTTCCTATAAACATCACAAATAAGAGTTATACATGTATTCTAAAACAATAAAAGTATACACAAGACATGCCAGTTATTTGAGGAAACCTTTGAAAGAGAGGAATAAAATAAAATTGCATTGACAAAGCACATGAATTATTTATGATGAATTTAACTCAATAATAAATGTCAATAAATTTTTACTTTACCCCCACTTTCATAAAGGAACTATTGATTTCAAAATATTATTTTAAATATACAAAGCCATAAAACTTTTCTTTTGAATGCATAAATCTATTTTGATAGGAGACCAAAGTAAAGATTAAATCACGCGTTAAAGACCAAATCAAGCATGTATAAAGAAAATAGCATATGGTGATTTCCTTGAGAAAATCCAGAATATAATCAGCCTCCTTACATGAAAAGCATTTATATAGTGGTTAGCAAGCATACAAAAAGATAGTCAACAAATATTTTTAAAGATTTTCAAGCAAAATTTAAACTATCCATGTACCTTGACTTATGCATCTGTTTCCACATACCTCATTTATTGCTCGAGATCATTTAGATCATGAAATTTCATATAAAAATTATTTTTTAGTCCATGAACGACTCAAGACTTATGCATCTGTTTCCACATACCCAACAACAACTGAATATTACAATAGTAAAAGCTGGTTCACTTTGACCCGAAAAGCCTCTTATATCTCACATAATTACCAATTTCTCCAATATTTTTGAAGAATAAATGTATGTTGGTTTCTCGGCATCAATAGGAACCGTCGTTGAAGACCACTATTTCCTCGCTTGGAGCTTCAACACAAATAGATCCGTGCCTGAGTTGGATATATCTCATCTTTCTTCCATTACTAAGCGCAAGATTTCCAACTCGAGACTTATAGCGGGTTTACTACATCTCTAGTAATTCTGTTGCTTCATGGGAGATGGAGTATTGGCCACACAGTTTTGACTACAAAGAGTTACACATTGCAACGACTAAAATAGACTCATTTCAATGCGGATGGGAAAAAGAAAGGCGTTGAAAGACAACGTCAACATCATGACTCATTTCAGCCCAGCTAATAGATAACATCGTCGGTTGTGGAGAGCCTTAATGTTTATGCACATGGAGGATGACCAACAACGACTCAAATATAAATTGATTCACCAACTTTGATTCCTACTATTTGACATAGTATTTATTCAACATGGGGGCGTACTTTGTCCCTCTCCTTCTTATTAATTTCCATATGGAACCGGTGCATGAATGGAGTCAAAGATCAGATCTCACAAAGGGAGATGAGGCCAACGACCACAACTATAAGAGTCCTCTTTCAACTTATTTGTTAGATAACAAAATCGAGAACTAGTCAGGGGAAAAAAATCAGTGGAGGGGATTTCGTTGGGGATGGACATATAAATTGTCTTGTATGTCGCCAGTTCAAAACTTCAGAAGGCCATGGGGAGATCAACTTCAATGCCAGTCAGTTGTGCCGAAGAGTTAAAAAACATCGATTATAAGCCATCGTATTTGTTCTTTCATTTGACAGGAAGAAACTGGACACAGGTAATCTCCCGACAAGCACCTATGTAACATACAAAATGCATAGAAACATAGTATGCCATCATACACTGGGGCCCATCAATGACGAAGAAGAAAAAAGAAAACAAAAGTAATGAAGGGAAGTGACGAAGACTAGTGATAGGTTTTACCATCAAAAAATCAAAAACTTAATTGCATTTATTTCTTTGGTCAGACTACGATGTATAATCAAGAAAAAAATTTATAATATTGCTATCACTTCACTACCCACTACATCTGCAAGCCTACACTAGAAATCTACGTGTGTGAGATACATGTATAGACTTAGGATTGGGAAATGTAACATGAACGTTGATGACGTGGGTGGAGTGTTGCTCGGCCTGCAGAAGTTAAAGTTCTGGAAGCAGCCCGGATGGTAGGTGAACGAATTATCTTCCAACGTAGACTAGACTAAGGGTAACTCTGATGGATTCTCAACATACATGGACATGATTCAGAGTTCTTGCGAGGGTGTAGTGTTGTTACTTGTGGACAACGAAATCTGTTGTCCCATTCAACAAACGATTGGCGGGATAGTTGCCTTGCTAGCACAAGGATAGAAAAGCAGGGAGTCCATAGAGAAATTGGTGCGGAAGATGGATCTGGGTTTGCTTGCCGATGTGGTCATAACTAATATGAAAAATCTGCCTTTATTCAAATTTGGCTGGAGACTATCAATCAAACTATTCAAAATTATAGCAAGATAAAGTGGGACTGTCAGTATTTTCAACACTAAGTCTGACACCAACACTAAATACTGATTTATTTATTTTTTCAGATTTGATATATGCATGAAGTCGTTTAAAACACCAATGTAAGAATTAACCAATCACAACATACAAAGGCAGTAAAGATGCCACTTTTCAATTTAATGCATGGATTGATTGTGAAATAGCTAAAATTTAAAACTGAACAAACTGCTTGAAGTTAATGAAAACAAAAATAGCGACTCAGATACAAAAAGAAATAGCCTGCCTCAAGAAAGGTGTTTTCATGTAAAAGGAAATAGCCTACTTCAAGCAATCGTAGTGAAATAAAGAAGACAACGTGCTTTTAACTGGCACCAAACTCTAAACTCCATATTATGGTTGAGCATCTTTGATTATTTATGGGGCCAAACTATTTCTTACTAGGATCATTTCTCTAGTTTTGATGTCAAATCAGATCAGAGAAAAGAAAAAAAAAATGATTCGTATAAGATAGTAGTTGGATTACTACATTCAAGCAATGAAACAAAGAATTAAAACCATTGGTTAAAATATGTCCACCAAATAAGAAAATTATGTCATATAAAATCCTTCCTTCTAGTGCCATTATGTGGATATCAAAATCTGCAAATGGTTAAAACTCTGACACACACATCATTAACATGATTAGTATTTCAAAAGAAAGCAAATATTCAACATCCATATGAGATAATACATCTTGATTCAAAATGCAAACACTAACAAGATAACTAAAGCATATAAATAAAAACATGAATCATACCTATCCCATATTGGACTGGTGCCACTTTGTTGTGTGGAAAGTAGCTCTTTCCCAATCCTTTGACAAGCCAAATGATAAAGATTGTTGAAAATGCTATGAAGTAGACAAAATTAGCTCTTAATGTGAAGAGAGTAATTTTTCTCAAATTGTGGATGATTGAAATGAAGTACAGCCTCTCCATTTATAGAAAATTTTGATGAGAGAAGAAGCAAATGAGATGAATGTGGGATAAAAACCCAACCAATAGGAAGAAGCCACTTGTCACCATGTGAATGGGTCAAGGTTGTGCAAGTTTTGGTGAATGTGCCAATAAATGACATTAGGTGGCCATTTCAAATTTGGCTTGTTGGAGGGAGAATAAAGGGGTCTTAAATTCCAAGTGGGGGACATGTAAGAGGGGAGTTAATGCTATGTTGGAAGGGACAAGTCATTTGAGAGGGAAATTCAAATTGGAGGAATATTACCTAAAGATGTCATGTTGAAGGAAATTAGAAGATTTAATAAATCAATTAAATGATTTATTTGTGCAAGTGGGAAAAGCTAGAGGATGTGACATGAGTTTAGTTTAAATTAATCAGAATTTGATTGATTTAATGAAGGATTAAATGATTTGACCTATTTGATTTAGATTTATTGATTAAAATAAATCAAAAGGAGATGAAAATGATTTTAGATTTAGTTAAATAAATATTTTGATTTATTTAGTTAAAGGGGATGATGTTAGTATTAAAGATGAATTTATTTAATTTAAATGGAGGACTTTAGGAGATTAATTAAATAATTTTATTTATTTAGTTAAGTGTGATAACCTTAGGAGATTAATCAAATAAACTTGATTTATTTGATAGGCGAATATGATTAACACATGATGTTAGTTTTGCATGTCTACACCAATAATCTATGTTGGAACAAGGCATGTTTTCTTAAGGTTAGGATTTTAAAATGGGAGGAATCCTAGGGATGGGTACTCACTACATATGGATTCACCAAGTTAGGGTTTTTTGGTCCGTCGGACGTGTTGTTTGTGCAAGCAAAACAAGGAAACATGTGACCATCTTATTCTCAATTTCCTCTACACACAAAGTTGCTGGCAATAGTTGCTAACTAAGTTGAACTAGAAAATTATTTTTCCAACTAAGCTTTTGGATGTTCTCCTGAGTTGTCCATCTTTGCGTAAATAGGCACTATATAGTTGTGTTTGGGTTGCTAGTCCCTCATTGTTGATCTAGGAAGTCTAGAAAGAAAGGAATAGAATTATTTTTTAGGAGAAAGAATTTTCACCTCAATTGCTTCAAAATAATATTGAGGCCTTCCTTGTTGAGATAGTAAATTCTAGAGTGAGGGAGGCTGATCAGAGGAAGAGTATATTCTCTAAATGGGATGTGAAGTTATGTAGTAGTCTAAAAGGCCCATGGGTGCCACTAATCATCGGGAAGGGTGGTTCAAAAACTCATGATATGAGGAAAACCATACAATGGTTTCATTCAGAGTCGGATTGGTACAAGGTAAATTTTGATGGTGCCTCATGTGACAACCCGAGAGATTCAGGGGTAAAATGAATAGTTAGAGATTGGCATAAGAAGGTAGTCAGTAAGTTGGTTGAGCCTCTATCGAAGGGGAGAAATAATATGGTAGAATTGCAAGCAATGATCCTTATTTTGAAGTTTTGTAAGAATTTGTAGCTAAAAATTCTATCCATTGAAGGGGATTCTTCTTTGATAGTCAATGCCCTTAGAACGTGCAAGATGGTAAATTGGAAATTGGTGGCCAGATTGGAAGAGGCTCTGGAACTAATGGATATTTTTAAATTGGTGTCTGAATCCCACATCCCTTGTGAAAGTAACATAGAAGCGAATTGATTATCCAATATGGGGGTTGATGGGAAATTGCTATAAGAGTCAGAGTTTATAATAGAGATTTAAGGAACTCGTGGGCGGTTGGGTCATCACCTTTCTACTTATTCTTTATGGAAAGGGTAGGTTTCCTTAGGACAAGGTGGTGTTAACATTTGGCATGCCACTCTAGCACTCCAAATAGGTTGGGTGAGAGTTTTAGAAATATTGACCAAGCAAGTTGGGCTTTCGCATGGTTGGGTAATATGATGCTTAATGAAGGCCTTGGTTGATCATGAAATTTATGTCAATATTTTAATGAGAATTAAGTGACAAATCTATAATCAATTAGGTGGGATATGGCGTACCTCTTCACTGGCATATCATGACTCCTCATCATGTATGCTATCATTTAGGTAGTGGTAGCTCAACAAATATTGGGTGGCACACACACTTTTTCACATTGTTATAAGTGTGGCGGGCTTTGGTGGATCAAGAATCATAAATAATGAAGGGTGGCATAGGTTTGGAAAATATTTTTTTCATTTTCTTATATTGCACTTTCATTGTGGTAATGGAAAATTGATCTAATCTTATTGTGGAGATATCTATGGAAACACTCATTTGCTTGGGGCTGGACACACCTATCCATCTGGACTGCAAAGTTTGACAAATGGATTTCAAGGCAGTAACCAACCAATGGTTAAAGTGAATAATGCTCAAAATTGATCATCACACGATTGTGGTGGTCAAACTGGTATTGGGCAAGGGGCATTTGTGGAACAATGATACATTATGAATTAATACACACATTGTCTCTTGGTTCCTTGCCTTTGTTTTGGATGTCCAAACACCAAAAATGGAGGTGAAGGAGATAGTTTGCAAACTCTTCAAGAAGCAGCTATTGGGTGGGTTGGATGAGATCTTGCACACAACATTTTTGAGCTCTGGCATACCTTGACCAAGTGATCTTCTGTTGGTGAAAGTACCCGACGAGGTCGTTAAAGTCTATTCTTGTCTATTGGAGCTCAAAGGAATGGTTCTGGTCAAGCATCGACAATTGATGACATATGAGGTAAGATTCCTCAAGAAGGTGTTGATGCTTAAGCCTATGAATGATTATGACTGGGTCCCTACGTTTGATCAATTTGGAAAAAAATGAATGGTTTTTAGGTGGTGGGTAGGCGGTTTAGGGTTGGTGGTATACAATTATAATTAAAACACTCCCCTATAATTATAAATGGATTTTGATTGGTCTTTGGTGTTGGTGTTTTTCTCTTTGTTTCAAATTTAGATTTTTAACTATGATATCCAACACTTTCATTTGGTTTCATAGTGTCATTGGATATTTTTTTCTTAATTAAGTTTTGAAGTCAAACTAATTACAATTTAGACATAGGCAGACCACATACAATATAATTTTTTTTGTATGTATCGAAACTATTATTTTATTTTTTTGACGGATCCAGGAAATCAATACCTAGCAGAAATATATTTTTTGGAATTTTTTTTTGGTAATCTACTATTTTTCCACATGTGTAGAATAGAGAGCTTGATTTTTGGTGAAAAACCTACATTCACAAGAAATAAAAAAAAAATATAATAATAAAATCGAATATATTTAAAATTATACTTTTTGGGAAGCTTATAATAAGGACTACATACTTACAAAAAATAATTTTTAAATGAATTCAGTTGATCCCCCAAAAGGTAAATCAAAAGTAGTTTTTTATCGGTATTTTGATAGGTGTAAATGAGACTCCATTATGGGTATCATTTAAAACTAGTGGGGTTCTATCCAAGGGGGTTTGATCTAAGGTGGTTTGATCAAACAATCTTCAATTGCAATTCTTTAAAGTGAACGTTTCAAGGCTTAAATTATTATATTTTCTAAAAATATGTGATTTCAGCAAAAATTAGGATGTCCCAAAAAGTGTAAACCACTATTGTGGGACCACCCGTATATGAATGCTTCTAGAAGTCGGTCGTTATTTCGATATTTGTCTTTTTCTTTTCTTTTGATAATCTGGTATAAGAAATATATGGTTTCTATGTAAATTTTAGTGGCAATATAGGCAGATTAGTTTGCCAATTTTGGTGGTGGTTAGAGCATTTTGCATACAAATTTTGGTAGAAATATGGGTGATGGTGGTCAGTTCACTAGGGGAGTATTTTGTAATTTTGGAATTCCTACAGAAGAGATGATTTTTAATTTATTTTGCAAATCAATATGCATCTCACTTACGTATCAAAAAAATTATTACAAGAGAGTAAAAAATATAGCATAATGAAAGAAGAGAAATATACCATCTATGTATATTAGAATTACACTATCAAACTCTCTCATTTCACCCAATTAATTTTTTTTTTAATTAATGTTGATGGTAAGTTCATATTTAATCTTCTAAACAAACATTATAACCCAAAAATGAATAATAAAAAGTGAGTGATTTTTAAATATTCTAAGAGAATGCAATCTAAGAGGGAATTTTAGTTTGATACATTCTTGAAATTGGATGTTTTATTTTTAGTATTCAAGTATATATAGATAGTCTCTAATGCAACTAAATGAAGTTGATAAGAGCATCCAAAATGGATAGTCTCTATTGCAATAGCATGAGTTATGAAGAATAAATTTTATCCTGATCAGTAATCTCAAAATCTATATTCTAAGAGAAATTAAAAACAATATATTACTATAAGAATTAAACTTTTAGTTCAAATGTCATAATTACAATGCGAAATATATTAAAAATAATATTCATGAACTAATAAAAATGAAAAATTATTGTTGAACTATTGAAACAAAATAGAACAAACATGAAGCCCAACAATAATTAACAAACCACAATAAGTTTATCTTGAAAGTCAATGTGGAAAACACTACCTAGAAGTGTAAAAATATTAGCTCCCTCTCCTTATCTAAGCCAAAATAGTTAAAAAATTCTTATATTAATCATGTTAAAATATTTATCTAGCTATTATGCTCACTCAAACTATTGTCTACACTACAATTCTTCTTATACAACTTGATAAATTGTAGAATCCTTTTTTCTCACATTCATGACCTTCAATTAGATTTGGATTCTTATTTATAAAACCTCAAGGGTTGTCTTATTTTATAGAAAATTACTTCCAAACAACTCAAAATGAGAATAGACACCATTTTTATTGTCATTATATTTCTTTATTTTCATATGATCAAGATAAGTAGGAAAAATAACAATATAAAATGATTAATTTTTTATTCTTATGTTATCAATTCTATCTATTTTTAAATATTTACCATGATCTACATAGGATTATTCATTTCCACCTAAAAGTAAATCATGATAAATGAAATTTAATTTAAAAATTACAAGATTAATATTTTGATATAAATAAACTAGGGTTAAGGGGATTACTTAAAATTCAAGAGATAATATACACAATGATCCATGCACATCTATAAATACTTCTTAATAGAGTGGACCATCAAGGTAATTTACAAATCAATGTATCCAAATATTATTGAAGTTTTATATCCATTTGGTGCTCATATATTCAATATAAAACTTATGAAGATATTGTCTTGTTTAGCATGTGTAGTCTTATCATGCTTATCAAATATTTTTTGTTTACTATACTCAATGCTTATTTTAATTTATTCTACATTCAATAAAATGTTTTTATTATACTTACACTTATTTCAATTCTTAATTGTGTCTTTGTCATCTTGATCTAAACTAATCCAAATGTCGGGTGGTAGAAGGGAGAAAACTTTAGGCGAGGACATATATTTGTTGTAATTTTGTGGGATGTAGTATTGAAACAAAACATTAGGATTAAGGGATATTTACATTATGGAATGGATATTTGGATGCACATGGTGGTTCAGAGATTATTATTTTATCAATATTCTCCTTGTAACTTAGAATATCAATTATATTGGAATCGAAGTGGGGCTAGTTAATGTAAAAACCCTAGCTCAAGCACAATTTTTTTATTTACAATTCATTATAACTACACACTTAATAGACCAAGCATATTCCATCTAAATTAGAAGTGTTAATTTCAATAGCTCAACATTCACCATGGCGAGGACAACCAATGCCACACTTATACTCTTACACTCATAAGTGCTACGCTACTATGATTAGCGTCATCCCTATAACTAGATCTAAACCTTGAGGGTTCATGGTGACCTTGCCTACATATCCCCTCAAGGTAATTAGAGGCTTTGTAGTTCACCGCACAATGTCAGAGGGAGTTCATTCTCTCCTTTGACAAGAAATATCTGACCTCTCATTTAAACTAGGATTATTCATTAAACATAATTTATCACTTAGCTAATTATGATATAATGGTAATATCATTGTCATCAAGTTTTGGGGTCAATAGAAAACATTACCAAGCATTAGGGTACAAACATTCACAATATTTATAAGGGAAATATTATACCATAATCATAAAGATCATACATAATGTATGTCATGCGTATACCTCCATATAGACAAGCTGAATAGCTCATACACATCACTAGTATAACAGTGACTATATCATACACAACACATAGGTACAATGTTGATTATCTCATATGTACATCACAAGTATAACAATGATTATTTCATACGCATATCACATTTACATTAGTGATTGGCTCCAACATATATTGTAAATACATAATGATAATATATAACATACGACACATATACATAGTGAAGAGCTCCACCATACATCACAAATACACAATAATGACCTCTAGAATACATCACAAATACATAGTGATGAGCTCCAACATACATAACATAATCAATGAAAAGCTGACACATCACAATGGTTGACTAATACATGTCCATAATGCATCATAGAGAGAAAAGAATATCACTGCATTGCACACTACACCATGGGTCCAATCCTTTCCTTTGTTATTCTGCACCATTAGACAAATGGAAAAAAATATTTGTTGCATCCCATACTACACCGTGGGTCCATCATCAACCCCAGTCCAAGTACATACAATTTGACAATTGGAAGGGGATTCAATGCATCCCATACTACACTGCAGGTTTGTTCACCATCCCAAGGGTTTCCACAAGTAGTGAACCTACCATAACCCAGTGGATTCCAACTTCAATTGCCTATAGGCCACGAATGACAAGTTTATCCACCTAGGAAGAAGTAGCTCTCGATATATACCAGGTAGCAACCTTAGTGATATTATTAGTTATCTTCTTCATAATCTCGGGTAGTAGTAGCCTTGGTCACTTTCATGCCCTCAATGATAGCTAGTGAACCCGCTCAATACAACAGTTAGCCCCAGATTATTGTTACTTGCATAGATGGGTCCCTACTTGTGCAACCATTACTGTATCATAATCATAACCAGGGTAGCCTTCTACCTTCACCTATGTGAACCACGTGAATGCTGAATAATTCCTAATAGTAGGACGAAAATTGATCATTGGCATAGTCCAATGACTTCCTATCAATGCTCAAATATCCCAAAGGTTTACACTTCAACGGTTCATACAAAAAATGAAGCATAATCATGATCAACATATATAAAAGCCTATACATAAAGACCTCTAGACATTGAGTCAAATTTTAGAACACAAAAAGTCACATGGATCCAAATTGAGATGGAATTTTCCAAACTTATACATATATTCAATTACCAATTATAAGTATTTAAATCACATACTTTATTTATTTACTAGTCAGAACACATCATGCATTAAATACTAGTTATTATATTTCCTTAACTCATTTACTACCCATTTGGTACCCATTTTAGCCTCATACTAAATCTTACAAAGGAGGAAAGGTAAAACCAATTAGGAGAAACCCCAACCCTTGGAGTTATCCCTCCTAGAACCCCCCTATGGACTTGAGGTCACAAGGACATCCTTTGTCCAACTACCACCTATGTACCCACTTCCAAATGGATCAAAGTCACATGTAGTTCTGCTTAAAATCCTCTCAAGGCTACCTACGCGCAAGTTCCCACAACCCAAGGTTTCACATACCCTTACATATGTCAAGGTCTTGGATAAAATTCCATCGAGTTTATTTATATTTTTTTTCGAACATCCTGATTCTCTTATATTTTTATCTCATCGACCTAGCCCAACTTGTCTTATTACTTAATACCAAATTACCTTGGCTCACACAAACCCATAGGAAATCATTTCCATATGAGAAAATTAGGGAAAATCCTTTGAAAACATTGACACCAACTATACAAGTGGAACCCATGCAAGAGAAATAAAAAGAAAAAGCATAATGAAGAAGTTATGAAGTTATTGGAAGATGAAATGGGGTTCCTCAGACTTGACACCTACATTCATGGGTGAATACAATATCATAACAAAAGAGTATAAAAAAAATAAAGAACTAATGATAATTTCTACAAAAAATTCAGATGAACCTTTAAAAGCATCCACCTCAACCACTCTAGACAGAGAATAAAATTACACAAAAAGCTTGGATGAAATTGGTTATGAGCAACCACCAAATCTGAAATAAATGAGAAATATTTATGGAAGAGATTATGAACTTTTGGCACAACTTGGTTATAGTGGAAAAGGATGTGGTGCTAGAGAACAAGGTATCCATGTTCACATACAACCTAACACACAAGAAACCACTAGTGGTCTACGTTATTGTCCTAAATAAATGAAAGAATCAAAGAAATCCTCGCTTAACATCAATTCCATCACATAAAAAACTAAATGATTTGAATTTGTTAGGTTTTACACCTTCCTATAAAGGAGATCACAAAATATCTCACTCTAAAGAGTCTTGTGTACAAGTATAATGCCTTGTACTAAGCAAGAGATATATTTGTTGTAAAATAAAGGAACATATTCTAATTTTGATCAAGAGAGTATCCTGTCGAGACTCCTCCAAGATCACTTGATATCTCTCCCTCTAATAACATGAAAGAAATGGCACAAAACGAGTTTATTTTTGTGCATATCATAGAGTTCATGGTCATTCTACTAATTATTGTAAGGCTTTAAGTGACAAAATTATACATCTTAAGGATTGTGGTTCTCTTCCTTGTGTTGAAGCACCTAGTTTCTCTAATTAATACTAATTTTCATCAATCATATTGGGTTATCCTTGTTTTGCACCAAGTGGGGCAAGGGGTGAGGTATCCTTGTATGCCACTTGTCGTTGTCTCTTTTGGATAGTTGATAACCTTCCATGTATATATAAGAGTAAGCTTGGGATGTGGATGACATGCCATAAGTTGGCTCACATGTGACATAATTTTCCTTTTGTAGGAACGAAAAAAGTATCCCTCTACTTTTTTGTGCTTATTTGGGTTGTTCCTATTAAATTGAGCTTAATTTGTTGCCTTGATTTAGTGTTGTATTGGATCCTTGTAAACTAAATGGACTTAGATGTGCCTTATTTAAGTTGTTGTAAAGTGTATCCTAACACTTCCACACTAATCTAGGGTTTTTATTATTAATTGGGCTTCTTTATGCCTTATTTGGCCTTATTTTGCATCCACAAGCATTAACTAATGCATCTTTATGAGATTAATCCTAACATAAACCAACATGCAATCATAATTCTAGTGTTTTTGGATTGTATGGCCTAGATTTAGTGATCTCAAACTTATACACCACCTTGGGTGTATGGGTCCCACCTAAGTTTTGGGGCCCCAATTTGGATTTCACATGAATCTAAGCCTTTCTTGAAAAATGTGTCCCAAGCTTAGCCTAATGGGACACATATTCCACTTCTAGCATATGAGTTCCGCTTAGCTTAGACATATTTTAAATTCAAATTCTTGTTAGGATTTTATTCTCCTAGATCTAATGTCAGCTTGTAGTGTTGTAATTTTGAGAAATTTAGTATAAACAAGTATAAATACAAGGTTATTTCTCTCATTTTTCTCCTAACAAGCAATAAAATGATTTAGAAACTTGATTATTCATGTATTATAACAAATTTGAGTCTACAAGAGCATTCAAGAGTTTACAAGAGCATACAAGAGCCTTCAAGAGTTGATTATCAAGTGTTTTGGAGCATTATTCAAGTATCAAGCATCATGTCGAATTCACTATGTATCATGTTTGTTTTTGAGCTAATACTTTTGATGTAGGGTTTATGATTTAAGCAAGCATATAATTCAAGATCTACAACATTCAAGAAAGAGTCAAGATCCACATTCAAGTTAGCCATTTCATACATGTTTGCAATACTTTATTCGTAGGGTTTGGTAAGTTGCAACATATCATTTTGTTCATTCATTATTCCTCCTTTCCATTTGATTTCATTATAGGGTTTAATTACCAAAATGTGGTTTGACCAAGGTAAACCCCTTTACACTAAAAAAACAACATTTTTCCCACTCTTTAGTTTGTGATTTGTAGATCTAGGTTGAGGACACATTGAAGAGAAAAGTTGGAAAGAAGTTGTCAAAGTTTCCACCTTGTTTAGAATAGTCCTAAAAGACATATAAAGAGAACAATTTGATAGTTCAGATTCAAAAATCAAATTGAGAAGATAGAGCAGAGATTGAAGAGTAGATTCTGACCTTGATACTCTAAAAAATCCTAGTAGGACTGATATGCCACTTTTGGCATATGAGTCCCAGTACAAGTCATTTTCTAGATTTCTAAAGATCTAGACTTGCCATCACCAGATTCCTATTGCATACTAGAAACCATAATCTGGGACTAATACACCTAGCATGGTGTATGAGTCCTAGTGTGCCTTAATTTCAATATTTTCAACATTTTAGATCTTCATTCAAGTTGCTATAGGTTTCTAGTTGCACCTCTCTGATTTCTCAATTTTTTGTTCTATTTTGCATTCATTTCTAGTTCATTCATTGTAGTCTTGCATATCATTAAGTTTTATCATTATATCTTGCATGTTACTAGTCTTTCCAAGCCCTAACTTGGTGGTGAACCCCTCTTTAGTCATTAATCATACCCCAGGACATCCCTATTGTAGATATCTTTCCCCTTTCTATAATTGGATTGAGATCTGTAGGGTTTCCTTGAGTGAAATAGGCCCTAGTGTTCCATTTCCTATAAGGTGGATCCCCCCCTTATTTTTGTTAGTTCACCTTCTATTTTGAGCATTAGATTTTGGGGGAAACCCTCTATTCATGATGTAGTTCCATTCAGGAACATATGACTTGACATAGGTCTTTCCAAATAAAATCTCATGTCTTCTACTTTAAAGAAATTTCTCATAAAAATGGTGTTATCAACCACTACAAAGTGGGGACATACATCAACACTCATTTATTTGTGTGATTTTCCTTATTCTTGTGAGGCATCCTTTTCTTGGTGGTGTCATTAGGTCCGACTTCCTCCAAGAACATGTTATTTCTTTGAATTTTCCTCTCTTATAGATGTTAGGCATGATGTTCCCTAAGAAGAGACCTTACATGAATTAAGAAAATATCCCTTCGAAAAAAAACCTTTACTTGCATGTTGTTCATAAGCTCAAAGTTTCATTTTGTGGTGCCTTATCAAAGTTATCAAGAGGTATAACTTTGGTATGGTTAGTATGTATGGGAGCCGACCATAGGCATAAATTTACCATAGCCACTTTCTTGTGTATGTGGGCACATACCGACCGTGTGTGTGTGTATCACCTCTCTAGGGGCTCACCTAGTGGATATTGTATTCCACTAGCCTATGTAAGTGTGCATTTTGTTTGTATAGTGGACATCGTGTTCCACTTGTAAACATTTTTTGGATAAATATTCGAGGCTTGATCCACCCCTTTTTATTTTTTATTTTTATTTAGTCTTTGGAATTGTATGTTTGTTTACCTTCTTTTTCTGCTACATACCATACACCTTGTGTGTGTCCCTTTGTGCTTATGTTGGTTTGACGTAGCATCTTGGATCTTCGGGGCTTGACCACTCCCTTGATCTTTTTCATTCTATACCATCCCAATTGGTAAACTTGGACCCCTATTGAATGTCTACTTTAGTACAAGTTTGAAGCAAGTTCCTCCTCTCACTAAAGTGGGGGCTAAATCTAGTGTTGAAAATTATACTCCCTTCTTGGAGATAGTACAATTTCACACTCCACTTAGACCTATTTTAGAACCCTTGAATTCATGATCTTCAAATAATCAATAATAGGCCCTCAATACCCTTTATTACATATCCCAAGTCTTATTTCAACTGAGATCCCAATAAATTCAATAAATACATTTAATATTCTAACTTCTCAACACTCTCTCACCCTGAAAATCTAGGCTGGGACTCATACACCACCTTGGGAATATTAGTCCCCTAGGTGGGACCCATATGCTACCTTGGGTGTATGAGTCCTGTTTGGGGACTTTTTAAGGTTTTGAGTGGGAAATCAAGGTTTTCAAATCAATTTTTTTGAATGTCATGCTTTAGTTTAGGAAACAACCAAATTTTTAGGTGTCCCTATTTTACCATTCCATCTTGTTGGAGTGAATGGGTAATGAGTGGCTACAAACGCTAAGTAGAAAAATGTTAAATATTGATTTCATTTTGTAAATCATTATATTCTCAATAATATTTGTTACCATTTGAGTTATTCCATCATAGTAGTTTTTCTAGAAAGACTTCCTCAATCATTTAATTATGGGTCTAACCTTGTTCATGTTGGGTCTTATAGATTTTTATCTACCCATTTATATTAAACATCCCTAATCAGACATTGTTTGTTGTATTGTTCATGTCATATGTTCATCATGATCATCACCTTATAAATTTTAATCTTTGAATATCATTGTCAAGTTCTTATTTGTTTGATGTGTTTTTTTGAAAAATATGATTATTTCAAGACTTCTATGTTGTTAAAAGAAAAAAATTATACTCATAAAAAAGGTGATCAAATATACATTTTAGATTTTTTTTGTATGCATGCACAACAACAAGCAATATGTCCTTGAATTATACACAAAGTGGATAATTTAAATCATTCAATTTCTTCAAAATTTATTGCTCCTTCTTTGACAAATTGAGAACCAAAGTATGCACAAGACATATGTTGAATTGCCTTATTTCTATGGTGGTGCTTGATATGATAGTTGCCTTTATGTTCCAAGTTCTCATTTGGAGGCTTTGTCTTCCATCTTTTTAGCTTTCCTGGGTGTGGGCCTTATCTTGGATGGACAACTATCTATGACCACTTACTGGCTCAAGAAGTGGCACTTGTAGGCCTCCTATAATGATCTCAATAACTCAGCTCTTACTACTATAATTCAGAGATTGGACATCTGACCTGAATAGCCATCTTAATCACCACAGAGGTACATTTAAATTTTCAACCTAGGGACGTGAACTTGAAATGGATCAGCACAATATGTGCACTAGTAATTCTAGAGTGGTCATCTTCATTCACAATCTAAGGGAGACTTAAAACTGAAAGTAAATTGTAGGAAAGGAAACAAAGAAAATGATGAACATTACTTAAGCAAATCTAAACTGATTATGCATAACGGGAAGGAAAGACTAAGCATTCAACAAAAAACTACTCTGCCAGCCTTGGCTATAGGAATAGTCACATAATAGAGTTCTAGTGGTTGTAGGAACAGTCAATGCCAGGATTTTAACTAAGTACTCAAATAGAGACTAACACTAATCTATCTAAACTAAAATACAGATTACTCACCAAGTGGGCCCCCTTGGATGAGTATCCTCTGAACTAATATAAATCTTGGATACTCAGCACACAATTTCATATTATCTACAAAAAATGAAGTTACAGAAACATGGTTGGTAATTAGCTTGTACAAGAATATGGTGATCAACTCAAAATTTGCTAGCTCTCCTGAAAGAAGGGTCGAGCCTTATTTATCAACTAAAATAGGGTCATCAACTCCCACTAACTAAGAGGATTCCGTTTAGGGAAAGCAAGAGAATGAAGGTACAATTGACTTGAATAGCCATCTTAATCACCATGAAGGTACATTTAAATTCTCAACCCAAGGACATGAACTTGAAATGGGTTAGCATAGTATGTGCACTAGAATTTCTAGAGTGGTCATCTTCATTCTCAATCTAAGGGAATAGCTCTTACTGCTATAATCCAGAGATTGGAAATATGACCTAAATAGCCATCTTAATCACATGAAGGTACATTTAAATTGTCAACCCAGGGATGTGAACTTGAAATGGGTCAGCACAGTATGTGCATTAGGAATTCTAGAGTGGTCATCTTCATTCTCAATCTAAGGGAGACTTAAAACTGAAAGTCAATTGTAGGAAAGGAAACAAAGAAAATTTTGAACATTACTCAAGCAAATCTAAACTGATTATGCATAACGGGAAGGAAAGACTAAGCATTCAACATAAAACTACTCTACCAACCTTAGTTATAGGAACAGTTACAAAACAAAGTTCTAGTGGCTGCAGGAACAATCAATGCCAGTATTTTAACTAAGTACTCAAATAGAGACTAAAAATAATCTATCTAAACTAAAAAATCTATATTCTAGCCATCTTAATCACCACGAAGGTAGATTTAAATTGTTAACCCATGGACGTGAAATTGAAATGGGTCAGCACAATATGTGCACTAGGAATTCTAGAGTGGTCATCTTCATTCTCAATCTAAGGGAGACTTAAAACTAAAAGTAAACTGTAGGGAAGGAAACAAATAAAATGTTGAACATTACTCAAGAAAATATAAAATGATTGTGCATAACGGGAAGGAAAGACTAAGCATTCAACATAAAACTACTATACTAGCCTTGGCTATAGGAACAGTCACAGAACAAAGTTCTAGTGGCTACAAGAACAGTCAATGCCAAGATTTTAACTAAGTACTCAAATAGAGACTAACACTAATCTATCTAAACTAAAACACAGATTACTCACCAACTGGCCCCCTTTGGATGAGTATCCTCTAAACTAATATAAAGATTGGATACTCAACTCAGAATCTCATATTATTTATCATAAAATGTAGTTATAGAAACATCACTGGTAATCAGCTTGTACAAGAATATGGTGATCAACTTAAAATTTTCTAGCTCTCCCGAAAGAAGGGTCGAGCCTTATTTATCAACTAAAATAGGGCCATCAACTCCCACTAACTGAGAGGATTCCATTTAGGGAAAGTGAGAGAAAGTGGAAGTGGTGGTTACACATATAGGGGAATCCGTTGGAAATGCAAGCCCAAACCTGGACTCAACCACTTTAGTAAATCCCTCGATGCTCAATGTCATTAAAGATTGGTGTAGAGCGGTTACATGCGATTGGTGCAGAATCTTCTACTGGCATCCCAAGTTTGACCTTCGCGTGCTTCCTCAACCTGACCGACTGGCAGCTGTATTTCTGAACTTAGCGTATCAATCATGTCTACAAAATAATGTTAGTACACATAATAATTGTATAATCATAATTATCTTAAGAACATTCATCAATCACATGCAAGATAAATATAGATAGTCCACATAATGGGTATATATCATTAAAATTGGTAGAGGTGAAAATAGTCCAAATGTCATATGTCTTAAGAGAACTATATGAAAATATCAACATATAATGTCAAAGTCTTATGATAATCTAGGAAATAGAAAAATATTCTATCCCTGTAATTAGGCTAAATTCTAGGCTCATCACTCCCCCCAACCTAACATTTTTCTATCCTCCAATAGGGGAAGAGTTATGCTTCTACTTTGTTAAGGCCCTAAATTCTGCAACTGATAGTTGTCCAATGTTGGTGTCTGCAGTAGGTGAATCATGATTCTAATAAACCCGCCCAACCTATCAATTCTTTTCCATATCTGCTTCTCTTCTGCAATGTCGTATCTATAGAATCTAAAGTTAGGCATATGCCATAGGAGTATGGGTGATTGGAAAGTCAGGGGAAGCCATTCACATCCTTTAGTTCTTCCAAGCTAGATATATTTGTCAATTCTCTTCAATGCAACAACATAATTATGAATAGAGTGTGGTTTGGCCTGTTTTAGCTCATCGTTCAACAAGTTCAAACAATGGGATATATATCCTCTCATAGCATCCTCTTTTGTAGCATCCAACTTCAAAAAATAGTCTAGCCATCTGCAATTATGAAATTCGGCCAAGCATGCTGCGTCCTGTAACAAGGCATCATGAGTTGAGGGCTCATTCTGAATGATTCCACCTCCCATTATCTTTTCTCAGCTCATCACCCTACAAAATCACCTTTGTAATTTTTCAAATTTCTCCTATCTACTTTGCTGGGTGAATCCATCAACTGAATTTCCTTTCTGCCCTATTTTTAGAAACTTAGCATTTTTATTACGAAATCATGGCAGAGTTAAGAAGAGTATAAATGGAAATAAAAGGAATCATAATGAGAGGGAATGGCAGTGGTAGTTTAGTTTCACATTACACATGTGAGTTGTCGTTCATTTTAAATTTTGAATCTGCTTAGCAAGATTTGCTGATGCAAAGAATCATATATTGACATGTGGCAAAATTTCTATATTTTTCTTACCCCTCCCCCCAACCTAAATTTGGACATGTGTCCTCACATGCAGAATGGAAAGATTGATTTGATGTGGGATTTAAGGATGATTATGTGAATGTCCATCTTATGGTACAGTGATTAAATAAAATGTTTGAAAGGATAATTAAGAATGCAATTAATGTGCACGTACTTAAGCGTATGCAAATATGATGATGGAGAAATCATTTCATCGATCAAGGAGAAAATATTGCTTGTACTGTTGAGCAATAATTGAGCATTTAATGGTGATGGAATAGGGTGAGATGAAAAGAAATGATGGAAGAGTGAGAAAGATGGTACAAATGGGAGGATGGGTGGATGGGTGAAGAAATGGATTTCTACAAAAGTAGAAATATTTATTATGATAAATATGTACCTCACTTAACTAGAAGGAGGGACACTAGGTCTATTGCCTTCGGCTGTAGGAACTCCGTTGTTGTAAGAATCGTGCTCATGCTCTATGTGTTGGAAAAATTTCTATAGGAACTCTTCTTTTGAAGTTGGCCTGTGATATAATCTGAGACGGTGCCCATTCACTGGTAGTTTGAATTTCATAGGATCAATGGTTGTGAGCTGCACAACTCCATTGGGAAAGACTTCTACAACTTCATATTGCCCTAGCCATCTTGTCTGGAATTTTCCTACATTATCCTTGTATCTAAAATCATAAATCAATGCCCAGTCACCTGGTTGAAATTTCTATTCTTTGATAAATTTGTCATGCCATTGGACTCTCTGATTTTACACGAGTTTGATATGATGTAATGTTTTTTTCCTCATCTTATCCAATTCATTGAGCTGCATTATTTGTTCCTATTGTGTCGTAGAAATATCCATCCCTAATTTAGGAATAGTTCTGAGAGTCTTGTGCTCAAACTCTATAGGCATCATGGTTGTTTTCCCATATAGTAGTTCGAATGGGGTGAAGCCTGCAGTTGTCTTCTAGGTGGTCCCGTAAACCCAAACTACTTCTGATAATCTGTTTGCCAAGTCTTTTCTATGAATATGCACTATTTTAGTGAGGATGGCCTCAATCTCCCTATTTTTCACTTTGACTTGTCCATTTTCTTGAGGATGATAAGGGGTGGATTTCCTGTGGTGGATGTTATATGAATTGATTAATGCTATAATAAGGGCTGATGTAAACTGAGTGCCTTGATTAGTTACTAGTTCTCTTGGTACACCATATCTTATGAAAATTTCTTCATAAAGGAATTGTGCAACCTTATTGTCTCCTGCATGCTTCATAGCTTTTACTTCAACCGATTTTGTTATGTAATCAGTGCACACTAGTATGTATGACTTACCATTCAATGGAGGATCAATGGGTCCCATGAAATCCAAACACCATTTATCAAATGGTGTTACTACCACTTGTGGATAGAGTGACATTTCATCTAAATTTGTTGGCTTGCCCGTCCTTTGGCATCTATCACATTTCCTTGTATATCTTCTTGCATCTTTGTGCAGTGTAGGCCAATAGTATCTTGTATTCAAGATTTTCATTGCTGTCCTTTTTGTTGCAAAGTGACCTCCATAGGGTTCATCATGGCATGCATGCAGAATTTCATAGGTTTTATCTTCCCTTACACATCATCTCATAACATGATCTGGTCTAGTATAGAATAGGCATCTGATTATCCAAGAAAAAAGGAATGAATTTTCAATCAACAATCTTCTCTCCTTTGGGGAGAAGTGAGGAGGAACTCTCCCTGTCACAAGGTAATTGGCTATGTCAGCATACCAAGGTGTCTGCACACGTATAGAGAATAGATGCTCATATAGAAAGGAGTCATATATGGCTTGATTATCTTCAGATGATGTCAGCCTTGAGAGAAAATCTGCAACCACATTTCTTTCCCTTGTTTATCCACAATAGTTATGTCAAACTCTTGCATTAGTAACAACCATCTAGTTAATCTTCTTGAGATTAGAGGTTTGTTCATGAGGTATTTAATGGCTACATGATCAGTGTGTATAAAAATTTGGTAACCTGTGATATAGTTCTTGAATTTATTCAAGGCATAGATTACTACCAACATTTCTTTCTTTGTGATTGTGTAATTGAATTCTACTCCATGCAAGTTTTAACTGACAAAATAGATGGCATTTTCAACAACTTCTGATTTTTGTCCTAAGAATGCTCCTATGGCATAGTCTGAGGCATCAATATGTATATGGAAAGGGATTTCCCAATTTGGTCCTTTGAGTACAAGAGCATGAGTTAGAGCTATCTTTAAATCAAAAAGTTCTTTGTCACAACTTTTTGTCCATTGAAACTCAACATCTTTGGTCAAAAGACTATATAGTGGGGCCCCTATTTTACTAAAATCCTTGATGAAACATCTGTAATAGACTGCATGTCCTAAAAACTCCTAACATCCTTTTGTTTTGCAGGTGTAGGCAGATTATGTGTTACCTCAATTTTTGCTAGATCAACTTGGATTCCAAGGTGTGAAATGTAGTGGCCAAGGACTACACCTTCTTGCATCATCATAAAGCACTTTTCATTGTTTAAGGACAAATTATGATCCTCACAGCTCTAGAGTACTTTCTTCAAGTTTTGTAGTGCTTCATCAAAGGTGGCACCATAGGTAGTAAAATTGTCCATATAGATCTCCATGCAGTCAAGGGATATGTCTTTTGAATATATTGATTACTACTCTTTGGAAAGTGGTTGAGGCATTGCATAGCCCAAATGGAAGCACAAAATATGCACATGTCCCCCAAAGAAATGTAAATGTAGTCTTCTCCCAGTCTTGTGGTGCAATTTGAATATGATTTTATCCACTGAATCCATCAAGAAAGGAGAAGTACTTTTTTCCTGCAAGAGAGTCAAGGACTTGGTCTACAAAAGTTAGCAGAAAATGATCCTTCTTAGTGGTAGCATTGAGCTCCCTATAGTCAACACAAACTCTCCATTTCCCTCCCTTTTTGGGCACAATTACCAATGGGGATACACACTAGCTATCTAAAATGGGGTAGATAAATGTTGCATCTAGAAGCTTTTACAGTTCAGTTTTGATAATTTCTCTGAACACAGGGTTGATTCTCTGTTGTGGTTGTCTTATAGGGGTACATTCATCTTTGATATAGATTCTGTGAGTGCAGATTTTGGGATATAATCCTTTCATGTCATGACAATCCCAGGAAAATTCTTTTTGATGGGATTTTAGTAAATTTTCTAATATCAATTGTTGTCATTCATTTAATTTACTATTGATATTTAGAGATCATCCCTTAGACACTTGTACTTGTGTGACTAGCTCTATCATAGCCGTGTCATTAATACAAGGTAGCTTAAGTTTAGGTGGCAGCATTGTGTGAAACATACATGTGGCTGTAGGAATTTTGTCTGTGGGAATAGTTGGTGCAGGAAGTCTGCTTGCAGGAAGAGTTGTCGCAGGAAGATCTACAAAGCGAACATAAGTGTTTGTGCAATGTCTGCGAAACCGGATGATTCTTCTTCAATTTGACATTGGTTTCGAATGATACTAGATAACACCCCATCTTCATCTCGAAGCTCTAGGAAAGGACTTCTTCCAAGCATCATAAGTTGTGCCACTGAGTTGAATTCTTCAACATCTTCACCAATGTGTGGCCATACTGATATTTGTGCATTTTGGGATGACTGAGTTGGAGGATATAGAACAAATTTTTTAGTGTTTGTGCCATTTGAAATGGTCATATCACTTGAATGACATCCAATATATGCGTCTCTAGTTACTAACCAAGGTCGACAAAGGATAAGTGGGTAGCCTCCTAGTGTGGCTTTAGGTGAGAGAACCATGAAGTTGACTAGATAGTCCTAGGAGTCGAGGATCACCACCAGGTCTTCTACTATGCATTTTGGCTTCACAGTGGAGCTATCAGCGAGCTACAGGACTGTAGGAGTGGATCTCATATTTGCAATATTCAATTGTTGCAAGATGTCCTTAGTCATCACATTGATTGCTGCACCTAAGTCAATCAAGGCATTTTTTATGTTTGTTCCATTGATAGCAACTTCAACCATAGACCTACTTGGATCGTTGTACTTGGGAATAATTACTTTTCCAAGCATGATGTCAGCAAGCTGTCCTACTACATGGACTATAGTGGGGTCCTTCTTTTTCCTTCCTGATTTCTTGAGGCATGCATCCTTGATTTCCTTTCCATAGATAGGGACATATTTTTTAGCTTGAAACAGAGGTATCTTCACACATATATGCTTTAGCTGATCTAGGATATCAAAGTTAGTTGCCTTCTTATCTTATTTTTGTTTGGTAGCTTCTAATCTCTGAGGAAATGGTGGGTCTTGTGCTGATTGCTTTGCTGGAGCTAGCTCAAGAGATTTAAGTGCACTAGGATAAATGGGATGAGTCAAGGATTCTTCCTACTCTTCCATAGGTAACTTTGTGATGATGGGGTGGAAGGAGCTTGCAAGGTTTTTCCTAAATGCAAATGTATGTCACTTAAATCCACAACATATGGAGGGAATTGATTTGGATCAACAAAATATACAGGTTGTTTCCATGGTTTATTATTCAGGTTGGGTGTGGGTTAGGCTGGTAACTAGGTTGTTGGGTTTGAGAAGATGGCTGCATATAGTTGGTGGATTGGTTTGGCCATTGTTGGACACCTCTCATTGAGATGCTTGCTACCAGTTTCCTAGGGATGGTTGCCAAGGTCCCTGAAATGACTGCCAATTCCCTTGAGGTTGTTGCCACTGAGGTGAGGTATTTTGATAGTTGGACCAAGTATTGGGTGGGTTATTCCAAGACTGGGGTGGGTATCCTCCATAATTGGGTGGCTAGGGTGGCTACCATTAGTTACTAGAGGAATAAGAGTTAAAATATGGCCTGTGGATGCTAAAAATCTGTATGTGAGACTTAAATCAGTTCATGTTGTTAGCATAAGCTAATTTAAATCAACAAACTCAACATCCCTATGAAATATAGTCATGTTAAACAATGCAACTAATGAAAACAATGCAAAAACATGAATCAAACTCTTATCTCATAGTGGATTGGTGCCACTTTGTTATGTAGGAAGCAACCCTTTCCCAATCCTTGATAAGCAAGATTGCCAAGATGATAGTGATAATGCAAATGCATGTAATTGTGGAAAAAATTAGTTCTCAAATGAAGAGAATAACTTTGCATGAGAGTATGTTGTTCTCAAATTGTGTTGTGGTTGTGTTTTGAAAATCCTTGCTTTTATAGATTCAAGGTTAGGAGATTGAGAGATTTTGATGAATGTGGGATCATTCACAAGCCAATGACAAGATGCCACTTGTCAAGACTTGAGAGGATGAGGAATGTGCAAGTTTTGGCCAATGTGCCCATTTGAATTTTGAAAATGGCAATAAATGTATGTAGTTGAAGGATTTGGGGGGAAATGTGTTTGGACAAAAAATTCAAACTAGGGAGTTAATGAGGGCATATTCCTTGGGAATATGTCTTGTGAGGAAAATAGGAGTTTTTAATAAATCAAATTAAATGATTTATTGTGCAAGTGGATGGGACATGGGTTAGTCTTCGCATTAATTAGGGATTTGACTAATTAAGCTAGTGATTAGGTGGTGTGACATTTGATTTGCATTTTTGGATTTGTTTTAAATCAAATGTGAGGAAAATGAATATTAGACATTTAATTAAATACATGTGATTTGATGAAATTAAGAAACTTTGGGAGATAATTAAATAATTTAATTGAGAAGAAAATGATCAACTATGATGTTTAATCAATAATGTTGATTTCGTGTGTCTACATTTTTCCCCTCTTTGAAGCAATGTACTCGTTGCATTGGTTCAAAGAATGATGCTGCTGACATCGAAATTAATTTTTTTTATGTTTTTCTCAAATGCCCCAGTGAAAATAAGTATGTTAGTACATTGCCCCCTCAAGAGATCAGGCAAAAAGATTCGATTTGAGGTTGATCTCTTGACAAATAAGTTCAAAATGAATGTATGGATGGCTAGACTATATGATCTATATGATAATGATGATGCAAATGAGATGTTTGGAAGATGCTTAGAATAACAAATCTATATAATCCTAAGTAACTTAGATGATTATGCAATGTATGTGAGATAGGTGAGATGGATGATGTTGTCCTATGATGGTATGACGTGATTATACAGGATGTAGGATGGATGCATTGTTAGTGCGGAAGAGGATATAAGAATGAGAGGGATCAACCCTTAAATTCAAGAAGATGAAGAAGTCCAACAAGTCCCCTAGTCATTGAGACTTAATTGGATATGATGATGATTGATAATGATGTATTGCTTATACAAGGATGGGATAGATAAAGAGCATACCCTTCTTTATGTTTGATAACACATATAGGTGCGATGCATCAAGGTATCAAGAACCAAGATGGCGTTGTGCCTAGTGTGATGGACTTTCACTCGACAATCAGATAGGAGTGATCTTGTTCACACTTGACATTAAAAAACCTTGCTAGGACAGAACCAACAAAGCAAGTATTCACCAAGTTATATTACAAGAACGTCCAACAAGCACAATAGACAAAAAAATAATGATCATTGCCCCATTTCTTTCTCTCTAAACCTATTTTTTTTAGGCATCATCGAGAGGTCCTTGGAATGAGTACAAAATAAGATAAGTCTTAAAAGACCAAGATAAAGTAAACAAACAAGCTAATGTTCTTTGTACTGCTAGCCAAGGCTAAACTAAGGGGTTACCTAATGTTGATGTTCATCGCAGGAAGGTCACATTCCTAGGACATGTTGTGACTAGGGTTTTGGTGAGACTGATTGGATGATAAGCTATTGATACTCTAAGTTGACCAAATTTCTTGCTTACTGATCTTGACTCGAGACTTTGACAATTAGGTGTTCACTTTTGAACCTACTAGACTTGCTTTTGATTGCTTCACAAAAGGATGAAGGCGACAATTGATTTGTTATGAATAGTGATTATTGCGGGTGAAAGCGAGATGAGACGGGTGCACCATTTTGAGTTTTTCAGATATTTGGATGTTTTTGATATTTTTTGAAATGTTTTGAGGTTGTTTTTGGAATTTTGAAGTGTTTTACAAATGATTTTGGTATTTTCATAGATTTATGAATGTTTTTGGATTTTGTATCTCGGGGGCCAATCAAGAATTAGCCTTGCCTACGTTTAAGCTCAGAGACGACATAGTTCAGATGAAAATTGACTTGACTGCTGATGAGATAGATGGGCAAATGGATTGCCATTGTGACAGACACCTAAAGGATTGACCTAAATGTGAAATAGATGGGCAAACGAATGCTAATGCGACAGATGCCTAAAGGACTAACCTAAATGTCTCGAGGGATGATCAAAGATCAACCTTGCCTACATTCAAGCTCAAAGATGACGTAGTTCAGCAAGATGATTCTATTTTTTATTTTTTAGATTTTTGACGTGTTTTGGATTTTGATATGATTTGGATGTTTTTTGGATTTTTGATTTTCTGAATGTTTTTAGATTTTTGGATGAATTTTCTGAATGTTTTGGTTTTTTTGATGAATTTTTGAATGTTTTTGGATTTTTGATGATTTTTTTGAATGTTTTTGGATATTTTGATGATTTTTCTGAATTTTTTGGTTTTCCTGATGAATTTTCTAAATGTTTTTGGATTTTTTGATGATTTTGATGATTTGGATATGGATATGTGATGATATTAGTGTTCTATTTTGAGATTTTGTTGAAAACCAAGCTTAAGGTTGATTGATCAGATCAATGGATTGATAGTTTGACTAAGCGTGTTAGTCAAACAAAAGTGATAATGCACTTGTAAAATCTAGGAAGTTGTGTTATCCTAAATTAAACTTGTACAAAAGAGGATAATTTGACTAAGTGTGTTAAGTCAAACAAGTTGATGATGGATTGGATAACTTGACTAAGTGTGTTAAGTCAAATAAGATGATTATGCACTTGTATTTTCCAGGAAGTTGTGTTATCCTAGAGTAAACTCGTGCACAAGATGATAGTTTGACTAAGTGTGTTAAGTCAAACAAGGTGATAATTGATTGAATTCGATTGATCAAGATTGATGAAGCTTGATTTGGTACAAAGTAGCTTTGATGATTTTGATGTGATGCTAAAGTACACATTAGATGCAACTAATATGGATTGCTTGTATTGATGTTCGATGAAATATAAAGCTTGATGAGGAACATCGTCTTGATGTCAAAATATGCCATGGGCTAGGGATTTGGATTGATGCTCACAAATGCTTTGACTAATTTGATTTCATGTTTGCAAATATTCAGATCACCACATAGGCTGGAGGATATATATATCAAGATTTATTCTCGAAGAAAGATGCAAATATCTGCCCCTAGTGTCTAGCAATGTTTGAACGGCTGTAGGTGGATTCTTGAATAGGTGTATGGATAGATACGGTAAGCATGCAAAGGATGCTAAGGGTTATCTTGTGACAAGATAAGGTGTTTGAATAGAGGAATGCTCATTCAGATAATGCTTCAAGTATCAGATAACATTGGGAAGGATGGGATCAATGAAAATGACCCATGTCAAGATGTTTACCATAAGCGAGTGTAAAGTATGCACCAAACTTTCATCAAGGTTGAGATAAGGTAGATAAATGGTAATGGGTCGGATAAGTGGTTCATGGATGAATGGATGATATGGATGGAAAGATGGCTCTAGTATGGATGAGATAAGATGCTTTCTCTTGAACTAATGCACATAGATGATTGATTCTACACATGATGCTTGTTTGCCAGGTTTTCATCATGGTACTTGCCCAAAGTGCCACCGAAGTGGTTTTCACTAGAGGACAATTTTTTTCTTTACTATTTTCAATCCTTTTTTTGATTTTTTTGTATTTTCTGAGAGATTTTAAGTTGATGTTGAATCACGTAGTTCTATTGATGTACATCCTTCTATCATAATGTGCCATCAGTATCCTTCTTGAAGAATTTTCTTTGCCAAGATATGTGCACTTGAATGCAACTTTTGAGATCCCTGATTTGCTTTGCTGATACTGGAGTTAACTCTGTCTTTGTGCACACATCGCAATAGAGTGCCTTCTAAATCCTTATGATGAAGGGTCACTGCCAATACATGGTCAATGTGAGCATTGAATATCATGTGTGGAGGCGTGGATGGAGTGTGTTTAGGAGTAAAATATGGATTAGTTGATAGTTTGGAGCCTTTGACTCTCCAAAATTGGGAAGATGAGCAATGATGGGTGGATACAGAAGTGTGTGTAAAATTAGGACCAATTGCTTGATACACTTTGTATGTCGCTTGAGAAGCTTGCTTTTTCCTTTGTGGACATCTTTGATGGATACTTTTCCCTTTTTTATTTTCCCCCATAGTTTCTTTGACTGATGGAGTTTGATAGGGATAATCATTCTTTGTACTCTTTGGTATCCACTTGTATTTGATTTTTCCTTTGTCCTTTGCTACTTTTTCTTTAATAGCATTCTTCGTGCTTTGATTCAAATATCCCTTGTTTTGATGTTGGTCCCAATTTGTAGATGGGGTGATGGGTGGATGAAGATTCATGACATGGCTGGTTGTAGTATTGACATTGGTTTCATCATAAGGATCCTTCATGCTCCCTATGTTGACGTTTTATTGAGACGAAGTTGCCCCTTGTTTTATAGAGGTATTACTAATTTTTTTATATCCCTTGATTGTTGAATAACCAAGGCCTTGATGCTTAGGATTACCAATAATCTGCATTGGTTCTAGGATACCTTGTTCATGCAGATCTAATCCTTTGCCCTGATAATTCATTTGCTGAAAAAACTTATTTGCAATAGGATATGATTTACCTTAGAAACAAGGTGCTAATCCTTTTCTGCTCTGTGGTGTATCTTCAAAAGTGACAACTTCTTCATTGATAAAATAGCTTTCCCTTAAAAAGGTGAGTGATCCAAGTTAATAAGTGATAGGATCCTCCGCATTTGGTATCACTTCCTGATCGATATCTTTGGCTTGATCTTGTGAGATATCAGATTGTAATGCTTTGTTAAGAAGTGTTGATGATTCATTGTAAAATTCTTCCTCATGATTCATTCTTGATATGCTTTCATATGATGTTTTTAATTCATGACTTCTATAGGAGCCTTCTTCATGATCTATTTCTAATATGTTTCAACAAGATGTCTTTGATTTACAACTTATGTAGAAGCCTTCACCATGATTTATTTCTGATATGTCTCCATATTTTTCTACATATTCATCATGTGTACAAATATTAAGAGTAGGAGATTCTTGTTCCTCAGTAATGATATCAAGATTATGAGAGTCTTGTTTATGAGAGTCTTGTTTTGAATGAAGATCATCTATGATTCCATTCAAAGAAAACATCTCATGGGTAGATGGAGAAGTATGTGCTATATGGATATGATCATCATTTGTGACATCTTGTATAGATAGAAGAGTGCCCACTAGATCATTGTAGTATCTCAGAGATTCGAATTCTTGATCTTGATTAATTTTAAAATTTCTTTCAATATGCTTTGGATTAAGTTCTTGATACAGGTGAATTTCACAGGGTGGATTGCTCACGAAGGGTTCTTGGGTATCGTCCTTAGGCATGGGAAGTGGCTTAATATCCACTTGTTCTTTGAATGGATTTGGATCAAGTGTAAATTCAAATATTCTTTCACTATTCTCAACTGTGAGGTCGAAGGATGTCAATATGCCTTGGGAGGGACCATTGCTAGACCTTGATGGAATATGTTGATCATGCTTTGGAATAACTTCTTGAGATATGTACTCTAACTCGTTAGGTGATCATCATTTTCAACGATTATGGTGGGAATCTGTTGCAAGCTTTGCTGAGGGAGTAAGGCTTGCATTTTCTGCTGAGCCAACAATGCTTGTTGTTGATCATGTTGTTGTTGTGCTAATAATGCTTGTTGTTAGTCTAGTTGTTGAGCTACTTGTTGATGGATTGCTTGCAATAGTGCTCAGAATTGTGCTTGCGCTTGTCGAGCTTGGTGTTGGGCTTGAGCTTGTTGGGCTACTTGAGCCGCTTGTGCTTGTTGAGCAGCTAGTTGTGCAACTTGTTGGTTTTGGAGTGCCTTTTGCAAGGTGGTTTGTCGAGAGGCTTGCAACATAATGGAGAATGAATTAACCATGTCATGTTTTGGCAGTGGTGGTGGTGGATTGGGAATGCTGTTGACCATTGGGCTTGCTTGGATGGTTGCCATCTATTGTATTGATGGAAAAATGGGAGGATTTGATTTTATGCTTTGATTTATGAAGGGGGTGTTGCTCGAATTTAGTTGGTTGACAGTTGGTAAATGGGGAAGGCTCATGCCTTGATTGTTTGGTTGATAGATTTGTAAGTTTTGGCTTTGATTTAAATCTACCATAGGACAAGTTGTTCCAAAATTTAGATTGGGCATGCTCACATTTGTACCATTGATGTTTGGAGGAGATAATGATCCCATGTATGGGTTGTACAAATGCAAGTTTTGAAAATCAATTGGCATTGTAAGGATTGGATAGTTTGGTTGAATTGGATTACTCATGATGTATGAGTCGAGTTTATACTCCATGTTTTTCTTGTGTTTTGACCTTGTTGACCTTTGAGGGGTTTAGGACCAAATATGAGATGAAGGATGAAAGGGGTGAATGATATGGGTGTTTGAACTTTTAGGAACTTTGGATCAATGCTAGAATTTAGGAATTGTTTTGATTTGATTTTGATTATGGATAATTTGACTAAGTGTGTTAATTCAAACAAGGTGATGGTGAACTTGTAAACCCTAGGAAGTTGTGTTAACCTAGGGAAAACTCGCATAAGAGAATGAATTGGCTAAGTGTATTAAGCCAATGAAAGTGATCATGAACTAATAGAGCTCAGGAAGTTGCATTAGCCTAGAGGAAAATTTGTTCAAGAGGATTGATAATTTGACTAAGTGTGTTAAGTCAAACAAGATGATGTTGATTTTTCCTAAAAGTCTAGCCTAAGTGATGTTTTCCAAGGTTCCAAAATTTATTGGTGAAATAGAAATTTGATAAATTTTTGGATGGATGAAGTGTTTGACTTGATCCTAGATGAACCTAAGAAGGAATTTGTTTACAAGACCAAGGTTTTGAAGAACATGCTTTTCCCTAAGAGTAACTAAAACCAAAATAGAAATATTTGCATGAAAACCATAAGACTCAAAAGAGAACAAGCACAAGTGTGGTTCAGTTGTCGATTATCTTGCTTAGGTTTGGTTCTTTTTACCATAAACAATTCCTTGATTATGCTTTTCAAAATTCATGTCTAATGTCCCACTTTATTTTCATCCCACAAGGTTCATTATGTGAAAATCAAGAAAATTAGGCCAAAAGTTTCCTAGGTTTAACCTTAGTGAAAACAAATGATGATAAAATCCAAGCACTTAGAAACCTCTACGGATATGATCCCTAGGGAAAGCAAGAGTACTTATGTTCATCAAGGATATTTGTTTCCTCCAAGGGGTTTGAAATTTGGAGCTCTTTGTGAATGTTTGTTTTTCAATTGTTTTGAGGACCAAGCAATGTATTTTCCATTTCCAAGCACATGTACAACCCTAGGATGAAGAGACAATATTTTGTTGGGTTCCCACTTGGACGAATCCAGCTGTGCATATTCTGTGCGGATGACTAGATGCTTGACCACACCGACTCCCCTCCATGACACACACTTCTCGAGTCAGCCAAGCATCAGTACCCATGAATCTCCCATGGCATACTTTTCATCTCTACAACAAAAGCACATGTATAACGTGAGGCGGCTTCAAAGGACACGACCTTTTGCACCAACAAAATAAATAAGGATTTGGCCTTCTAAACAAGGGTTTTAATTTAGACTTTTTGTTCGTGGGGGCTGACCCATGCAATGAGAGACCATTATTTTGCTTCTCATTGGAGCCAACCGCATGATACTAGCTTTTGTTCCCATACCCACTTTTATATCCCGGTTGGAAATACACTTGGCTTTAGTGTGTTACTAGTTGGGTCGTTCCCTTGGGTGAGTACTTTTTTCCCACAAGGCAAGCCCGCTAAGATAAACAAAATCAAGTAAATATATTCGTAGTTCGATCAAACTTTGTTTAGAAACAAAGGGAGAACACACGCAATAAGTTTACTCACACTCACAAGATGTTTTGTTCAATTTTAAGTTCCCAAATCGAAATGTGAAGGCAATCTTTTAAACAAACTAATATCATCAAAAGACTTTTGATTCTCAAGATAGTTGTGAAGCGCGAGAGAAGTGCATACGCCTTTTAAATGATATTAATTTGTGAAAAAGATTGCAAAACATGAAAAAATACTTTTTCATTTTAGATCATCAAAAGTAGTGATTTTGATTCATTTTAAAGCACCTAAATGAGATGTGAAGTTTGCCTTGTCCAATTTTTAAATCCAAATGAAATCTAGTAATTTTCTAAGTTCAATTTTAACCAAGTTGAAAAGATCAAGTCAATGGTTAATTTTAAACCCAAAAAGAAAGATGAGTTGGTTTAGAACAGAAAATGAGAGTAGAAAATGGAAGCTCTAGATTGTTAAAATAAGCATTAAAAAATGTTTTTTTCCAAGTCTTGAGTTCAATGTTTAATTTTATTCAACTCAAATCTTCTCCAAAGATTATTTCTGATGCTTCACTATTGTATGCTCTTTGTCTAAACAAAATTTTTCCTCCTTTGTTTTCCTATTAAACAAGAAGACAATAATGTGAAAATATTAAATTCATTTTGATCATCAACTTCAAATAATAACATGATCTTAATTGAAAGGACAAATGATTTTAATGATCATGATTAATAAAAGAATTATTTATAAGTGATTCATGATTTTGATACTGATTGCATTGGAAGGGTACCACACTTCTTGGAGTCCTTCCCCACCTTATTAAAGTCCCTCTACACATCACTAGAAGTATTAAGTCAACAAATCAACCAAAAAGAACAAATCTCTCAATATCATCATCATTTATTATCTTGTAACAACCATAATAATGTGATCATATAAATTTATAACATAAATCTGAAGATCAAAAAATTATAAGCATAATGATATAGTATGAGAGAATATTGAATTGACTTATAAATATGCCGAAACAATCAAGTTAATTACTAAAAACATATATTAAAGACATATGTTGCTAAAAGGGTTGACTAAATCAACAAATAGTAGATGGCACCGCATGTTGCTTAAAGTAAACAACCCTAGACTGCTTGCACCCCTCAATACTACAAACCAACAGGTAAGATTAATGTGGCTACCCAAATTTTGACATGTGAGCTATAATTCCCTGAAAATACACCATGATAAGTTGTGAAGTCCTTAAATATGGTAGTGTATATAAAGTTTGTGTATTTAAAGTGTTGACTTATAAGTATCTGACAAACTTTAAGAGAGACCAAATCAAGTATGATCTTAAGAGAGGCACAATCACTTGACAAGAATGCATAATTAATGAATGGCAAGCACCTTTAGACACAGTAGCTCGTTATTTATTATCCCTAGTTCAACTTGTGGCTTTAAATAATATGACAGTTTTCCCCATAGACTGCAACCTTCTTTACTACCATTGTGATTTTTGTTTTAGAGTGAGCATCCTTAAATGCATTTACAAAGTAGATAAGTCCAACTTGATTTCAAATTTCTAATTGACAGAGACAGATATTCATGAACTGATTCTTTTTTATTTAAATGACAGGAATCATTCTCTCTTTGGTAGGTTCAACACGTGAAAGTATAGATAGGTCACTTGAAATGTTTGACAAATCCCTCAAGAAAAAAAAGCATGCACACTACTCAAAGAAAAATGCATTTTACCTGACAGAGTTAGGCACGCACAAAGAGCAAAAAATCTCTAAGGAAAATGCAATTGGTAGGGGTAAGTATAAATTCTACAATCTTTGACCGGCATCCTCTCTCTGTGCTAGGACAGATTTGGTTAAATACGTGCCAAATCTTGAATTTGAAAATAGAGAAACCACCCATTTACAAGTTCAATGTGCACATCCAAAGTGTAGAAATATTAAGGTTTGCAGGTAGATTTTCATAGTAGAACGCCCTTGAGAAATATTATTCCTTGGAATGCAATAGATATAGGATACCCAACAAATTGAAATGACGAGAAGTATTAAAATAGTTCTCACAATCAAATAGTCATTCAACAGATATTTTATTGCAGTTGGGATATGGGTAGTCAGTGTGAAGGAATGGCATATTTCATAGGAGGAAGAGGATTAAGTGCCTTGTCTCATATCTGCTCAATCAAGCATGGTCAACTATGGAAAATATGTGATCGTGTCTATCCAGCATGATCATAAGGCTGCAAAGCTTATATTGAACTCTTAACAGAAAAAATAAATTGCAGACTTGATTCTTTGCCTCTGAGGGTAAAGTATAAGATGCTCACCCTTTCAAATTTTATCGTACAAGGCCTTCCATGTAATTGATATCTTTTCTAGTGGAATATAAGATGAATTTGTTCCTAAAGGAAAAGTTGATAGAGAAAACACGAATGCATTCAGAGAGAAATAAAATGTATCTTAGCAAAGGCAAACATAAGCAGGGGATGGTCTTCAAATTCAAAGAAATCTACTTCAAACATATTGACCTCTAGAACTATAAGAAATAGGCTAATAGAGGAACCATGAATGTATTCAGAGAGAAATAAACTGTATCTCAGCAAAGGTAAACATAGGCAGGGGATGGCCTTTCAAATTCAATGAAATCTACTTCAAACATATTGACCTCCAGAACTGTAAGAAATAATACGAAGAATAAAACTATAGCAAGGCTTGTTTAGATTATGATTTGATCTCCTTAGATTACTTGTTTCTAGGATACATAAATATTAAGCATTTATCAAATAAGAATCAAGATGTGTTTCCTATTTGCTTCACATCATTCATCTATGAGGGTGCAAATCCTGCTGCATGCATTCATTAAAAAATGTGAGAATTCGTATTAAGTACATGAAGTCTATGGCTGTCAGATTTTTGAAGTAGTTAGCTAAAACTACTTTAATCTTCATTACTTTCAACATGTCCAAATACTTTTCTTCCTATTAGCATAATAAAGAGCAAAATAGAGATGACGTGAAAGTGCTTAAAGATAACCTTGTATTCAATTAGAATGGGAATCAAACATTTCTGAAACTGAGAACTAAGTTTAAAATAGAAATCAAAAATTTCTCAATCTGCCACTCACCTTAGGATTAGACAAGATAGAGATTCAATAATTCTAAGCACTAGAGAGTCTACCAAATCATTTTATCTTCCTCATTAAAACCAAAAACCTATTTTAGATGAATGCTTTTGAAATGTGCTTTGTTTCAAATCAAGGCTCCAACACAGCATATATCCATCAAGCATGCTAGATTTTTTTATTTCTTTCTTAGTGAAGTGCTTTTAGATCTACACTAAACCTGCACATGGTAGTAAACTTGATATAAACCTACAGTTGGCCATTAAATTAAACTCCATAAAACAATTCAGCAACAAATGTTGCCCACCTTCTAGCACCATTTTGTGGATGCTGAAAATCTGTATGTGAGACTTAAACCAGTTCATGTTGTTAGCATAAGTTAGTTTAAATCAACAAACTCAACATCCCTATGAAATATAGAATCATGTTAAACAATGCAACTAATGAAAACAATGCAAAAACATGAATCAAAGTCTTATCTCATAGTGGATTGGCGCCACTTTGTTATGTAGGAAGCAACCCTTTCCCAATCCCTGATAAGAAAAATTTCCAAGATGATAGTGATAATGCAAATGCATGTAATTGTGGAAAAAATTAGTTCTCAAATGAAGAGAATAACTTTGCATGAGAGTGTGTTGTTCTCAAATTGTGTTGTGGTTGTGTTGTTGAAAATCCTTGCTTTTATAGATTCAAGGTTAGGAGATTGAGAGATTTTGATGAATGTGGGAACATTCACAAGCCAATGACAAGACGCCACTTGTCAAGATTTAAGAGGATGAGGAATGTGCAAGTTTTGGCCAATGTGCCCATTTGAATTTTGAAAATGGAAATAAATGCATGAAGTTGAAGGATTCAGGGGGAAATGTGTTTGGACAAAAAATTCAAACTGGGGAGTTAATGAGCTCATATTCCTTGGGAATATGCTTCATGAGGAAAATAGGGGTTTTTAATAAATCAAATTAAATGATTTATTGTGCAATTGGATGGGACATGGGTTAGTTTTAGCATTAATTAGGGATTTGACTAATTAAGCTAGTGATTAGGTGGTGTGACATTTCATTTGCATTTTTGGATTTGTTTTAAATCAAATGTGAGGAAAATGAATATTAGCCATTTAATTAAATACATGTGATTTGATTAAATCAAGAAACTTTAGGAGATAATTAAATAATTTAATTGAGAAGAAAATGATCAACTATGATTTGTAATCAATAATGTTGATTTTGTGTGTTTGCATGGCCCAACAAAACATAGTGGATCTGGTGGCATACCTTGTATTGGAGCCCACAAACTGAGAGGATTCCATTTAGGGAAAGCGAGAGAAAGTGGAAGCATCAGTTACACATGCAGAGGAATCCGTTGGACATGAAAGACCAAACGTGAACTCAACCACTACAGTAACACCCTCGATGCTCAATTTCATTGAATATTGGTGTAGAGTGGTTACATGCGATTGATGCGAAATTTTTTGCTAGCATCCCAAGTTTGACCTTTGCGTGCTTCCTCGACCTGGCTGATTGGCGGCTGCATTTCTCAACTTAGCGTATCAATCATGTCTGTAGAATAATATTAGTACACATTATAATAATCACATAATCATCATGATCTTAAGAACATTCATCAATGACATGCAAGATAAATATAGATAGTCCACATAATGGGTATATATCATTAAAACTGGCAGAGGTAAAATTAGTCCAAATATCATATGTCTTAAGAGAACTATATGAAAATGTCAGCATATAATGTCAAAGTCTTATGATAATCCAAGAAATAGAAAAATATTCTATCCCTCTAATTAGGCTAAATTATAGGCTCATCAACACACTACCTTGTCTTCAAAAAATAGCAGTCATTTTATTTTCATAGAATTATATTGTAATGTTGTTCGATGAGCTACTTTAGCTCCTTGTGTGATAGGGTTGCTTCAATAGATTTTTAGGTGAACAATTAACTCACCACAGTCTTATGAACTTATCATGGAAAAAATCTTGTGAGCTTCTTGTGAGTAACTCAGTGAGATTTTCATAGAACTATGATTTTTTGTTTGAAACTTCACATGATGAAATTCTTCCATCACCCTCCATTTGAAACCAGATGTATAATCAGCCCCAACTTCACACTCATAGAGGAGAACAAGCATGGTAGGTAACTCAAATAGAATCCTAATGATATTCCAATTCTACAATTCTACCTTTTTCCATTTATTATGTAAATGAAGAGAACTTCCTAGTATCCTTGTACACTCCTCTTTAATGCATCTTAAATTAGCTAGAAATCTAGATCAAGATATTTTCATATTATAACCCCTCCATCAATTCATAGGAATCCTCAAGGAACACAAGAAAATATTCAAAATCAAATTGCAAAGAATAAAAGAGACATTCAACAATTAATTGCAAGATTAACCGAGCATGCTGAAACCCACCCTTATAAGAGAGGGATTGCTAATCATTGAAGTCAATTTTAACTCATGTAGGAGAAATGAGCGAGCAAATGAATTTTTGGTCAGCTAAGAGAGATGAGATGAGGCAATTTTATGCTAATGGTTTGTCATATGCAGATGCCAAAAAACTAAAAATTAGCAAAGCCGAGTTGTGTGCCCTATTTAAAGATCCAAAAGCCAATGAACCTTTGTCCCATGCATGCAGAAGGTTCCCCATCCATTGGTGCCACCATGATTTAATTATAAAATTTTTTTGGGAGTGGTGGTGGATGGTATTTGGCCAACCTCCATGCAATAACCATGAGGTGCCACAATAATTTTTGAGGAAACTCTATTACGAGTTTGTCCTCAATAAAATGCCAAACTATTTTGACATCTTAGACTTTCAGGGTAGAGGTGGGGGCTCCACACATGATAGACCTGTTGCATGACGTAATCCACAGTTAGCACTGAGAGCCTTGGGCAGACCCATGGTGGAGCATGTCATTGTTCCTTCCATTGTTAAGGACAGTGTAGAGGTGGACACGATGAAGTCGATTGGCTCACTCACCCAGACCATTTTACAGTGTGTGAGTCCTCTAGTAGAGCTTGGTGTGGAGGAGATGTGTAGGCCCCGAGCTCCACCTCACCATTGTGGCATTTGTGGTGTCGTTTGCACGTATGGTTATCAGGGTGCTCATGATGCAGCTACATAGCCTACGTTAGTTGCAGAGGCGGCTTTCATAGATGATATTTTGAATGATACATTTGGCATTGACACTCAGGTAAAATTTAGCAAGTTATTTTAATGTTGTTTATTAAAATATATTTTAAAATTTAAGAATAACTAAATTAGTAGAATTTTGATATGATGAAATTTTAGGGTCGCACTATTCATGAGGGATGCTCTATTCCTACAAACCCTTATACATTCTTGATGATGAGTTCACAGGTATGCAACTAATATTAAAGATATTATTATTGCATTTGAATAGTTGAATGTTATATTTGAATGTTTGTCTCATAACATGCTTCGGATTTCAAACAGTTTCCTAGTGCACCTTCTTCCTCCACACCTCATGATTCATATCCTCAAACAACGTACACTCAGGTAGCCTTTATTCATTAATATTTTTGTAAATCTATGTTAGCTAGTTTTCATAATTTTTTGTATATACAAATTTGAAAAATTGATGAGAAACACAAACATTGCATTCAAGTATTCCTTGATCGTCTCACATTATATTCTCCTATATCAACATGATACTTGAGATATTGTTTCATTTTCAGCTATTGACAAGAGATAGCCCTGGTGATGTTGGTGGCATGATAGACCATGGAGTTGCTGCAGCAATAGCCAGTTCTGATCCATTGAGAGAGGTATGGAATAGATTAGTCGATTTGACATTATATTTTCTCTTTTATGTTATATTATAGAAAATCTTCATGATAATTTTATGTAGTTTAATTTCTATCTTCATGGTTGCTACACGTGGTTGTCACTCCAGATCGTGGACATGGTGATGCTTTAAATGTGCATGATGACTATATGTATGCGGTAAGTGATTATATTTTGTTATATGTCATTCCATAATTCAATTTCTATGTTTTAACATCTTTAGTTTTAATCATATCAATTGAAGGTCTAGAGTGAAGAGAGGAGGAGTAGCGGGCGTGTTTGAAAGATAAGACAAGCAATAGTCACTCCATCTAGCCGAATTTCGAAGGCAGCATGGGATCTATTTCCTTCCCCTAGAGGGAAATGGCTATGTATTAGTGTTGTTTGTTGTATGCCTATGTGGTATTTTGGAACATATGTTTTGTACTATTGATATATATACGTGATATTTTGTCCAAATGGCTCCTTTTTACTAAGCCTATATGGTTTTTTTGAATATATTTATATACTTTTATCAATATATATCATTGTATAGCCTTTCGGATTTTTGATTAAAGAAAATCTTATTTTACTATTGCCATTCTTGAATGATGTTATCATGCGTATCATGTAAGTTGTATGCTTGAATGTTGTAGGCATGGATTTTGTTTACATATAATGCTTAATTAATTACCGTGGAATGCTCAATAAGCCCCATCTAAAGTGTATTGTATAAGTAAACTCCATTCGTGGTGGTTTGTATCCTTTGGAATGCTTCAATTACTTGTGCCTCACTGATGTAGAGGCAAGGAGGCTCAAACCCAATCAGTCTAACAACTTGCCTTCAAGGGGCTCCTAACAAGATTAATACAACCTATTTTGAGCAATCTACACAACCTCAAATCCCCATCAAACCAAAATCTTCATTCAACACGTTACCCAACAATCCACCCTTGTGGCACTCTGATGCAGAGCCAAGGTGGAGAAGACTCACAATAATGGAAATGTCAATTCTCAATCAAGAACTCTTCTTCATAATGATTCAGCTTAATAGGCATCAACCCACCCTCAAGGGTCTCAACTCCTCAACCTTGGAAATGAACAAAAGACTCCACCAAGGCCCTAAAAAGACCATAAAAATTCATACAATGACAATTGAATCAATTGACAACAATCCCTAAGTCAGATTCATCAAGGTTTCCAAAACTCACATTTGTGACTGGTTATTCTTGTAGTACTCAAAACTTAGTTTTAGCCAGATTTCTCCCAACCTTTCCAAAACACTAGAAAATTACAAGATGGATTGAGATACCCTTTTCAGGGCTACACAACATACCAAAGAATCGGTGGTCTCTCTTTTTGACCGACATAGACTTTCAACACACCTACTTCAATTTTGGCTTCACAATTAGCCATTTTTTTCCAAAGGGACCACCCTTCCAAATTTAGGTATCTATCCAAACGCCTTGGATAGTCTTAGGTCATGGTGCCAAACCTCAAATTTTGTCATTAGCTTGTGTCTACAGAGCCTCTAACTCACAAAACCTTCACAAAATCAAGGGTTTTAAAGAAAGATACAACTCTAGACCTCTCTCAACACTTACAAAGCCCCGAAAACCCCAAAATACTTTTGCATGGACTCATCAGACCCTCACATAACCCTTATAGGCATTAATTCTTAAAAACCTCTCTTTGGTTCCTCACTTCCATGTTGGAAAAGCCTTGTTTAGTCTTAGAACAGTCACAAAAACACCACATAATTATGACTCCTTATTCCAAAATGAGTTGACACACTTATTATAACATTTTTTCAATCAATCCACTGAGATACAGTAGCAAACAATAGGAGGATTGGTTGTTACATCACAAATTTCCCCTCATACCCTTGATTCAGCAACATTGGGACAATCACTGTTTGTGTTGGTTCTCTCTACAAACCAAGAGTTAAGACACCAAATAAAAAATAAATTAATTATAAAATACATAGACACATCCTCTAAAATTCTTAGACCATGAACTACCTGTATGTGCCCGTACAACACTCAAAAAGATCAAGAAAAAATATTTTTCTAGAAAATTGCTCAAAACTGTGGCATTTATTGTGTAAAATTATTACAAAACTTCTTCCACTCTCTCATTCTAGACTTGGTAAGGATTTTTAAAGCATTTTACAACAACCATCTTATCCCCAACACCCATAACCAACCTTGGGATTAGTTGGTCCCTTAATTACATTTGTTTGTGTTAAAGTTGCTTTGTCAGCATTTTACAACTTATATGATTTCTAATTGACTTCTAAGACACAAAACACGCTTTATTTGCATTATGTTTGATCTCTCAAATATTATTAGACAAAATAAACCTAAATACACTAAAATTTCCCTATTGATGTATTCAAATAAAAAAAATTGATGATGTGGTGTAGGTGCTCCTGCACCAAACTAAAAACCCCGTCCAAGCCTAATTTCTCCCAACCTTTCCAAAACACTTGACCATTTAAAGGTGGATTAAGATACCCTTTTCAGGGTTACACAACATATGCCAAAACCAATAGTAACTCTTTTGGACCAACATGAACTTTCAATACACCTCCCTCGCTCTAGGCTTCACAATTAGGCCTAATTTCCAAAGGAACCCCCTCACAAACTCACCTCCAAACCAAGGAAACTTGAAACAGTCTTAGGGATGCTCACCAAACTCAGGATTCTCCCATTTTAAGAGCCCCAAGAACTTGTTCTATTCCTCTACTCACAAACCATCCTAAACCTTCACAAAAAGAAGGGTTTTAAAGAGACTCATAACTCCAGACCTCCCCAAATCCTTCCAAAGGTGCAAACACCCCACAATACCTCTACCCTAACTTAAAGGACACTCACAATCCCATTCCTTTCAGTATTTCTCATATTCAATACTTGAGTTCCTTACTTTCATGGTGGAAACACCCCTGAACAACATTAGAACTTCACACCCCATTGATTTTATTCATTCTCTTAGCCTCCAAAGTATTCATACACAAAACTAATCATGGTACAGGCCAATCCACTAAGCAACAAGGTCAGAATAGTAGGCGGATTGGCTAATGTGTCGTGGTGTTGCCCTCAAAACCCCTAACACAAAAAACAGAGCAGTAACCAAGTTTACTGATCCCACACACACCAACGGTGGATTTAAACCTTCATAATAGATGCAAAGAGAGTAAAAACATATGCAATCAAGTATCCAAAGCCTCAAGTCATGATAGACTTTTATGGGCCTGTGCAAGGCAAAGAAAATTCAGGAAAACAAAGAAAACCTGTGATCAACGTTTTCAAGTATATTTTGTTATTAGAAACTAAACAAAATCAACCCTCAACTCGGGGTATTATGACAATATATCTTGCTACCACCTTCCAACTACCCCTTGAGCAGATCAACCACCATAACCACCCTTTGTTAGACTTCTAAGATGGCAATTTGCCAATTTTGCTCTTAATTACCATTCATTCACAACTTGATTTTGCAAATACCACCTAACTGACCTATTAAGCCTTTTAAATAAAATTGCAAGGTATTTACATAGCATATAGAAATATAGAGAGAAAATACAATAAATATTTTAACTAATGAATTGTATGAATTTGTTTTCTGGATTAGATTGTGTTGTTAAAAAATGGACTTTTGTAGTTTATATTCATGTCATTGATTACATTGCCTTGCACATCTTTCAAAGTCAAAGCATTACTTCACTTTGCATAACTAATAAGTAGATGCTGATAGATGCCGAAAATTTAATTACAATATAGTTTGAACAAAGTCAACCTAAGCAGTTATGCGAATTTCTTCACATTGCATAACTAATAACTAGGAGCAGCTGCCAATTGCATTTTCTTATCATGGCATTCGATGAGACCAAATTTCTCTGAGATATTTTTCAAATAGTTCCCTGCCTTGTCTATGTTACCACATTTTTCATACATGTCTACCAAAGCATCTTCTCAAACAATTCACTGCCTTGTTGCTATGGCTAAAAGCCTAAAACAAGTGATTTTGAACAAGCTATGGATGCTTCGAAAAATATATCAAAAGCATAATAGTAAGCAATAGCATAAAGAAGGCAGTGAACTAGTTGAAAAAATGCATCAAAAATTTTTCTTTGAAATGATAAATTTAGTTGTGCTTTCACTCTTCTTTAACATTGTATATCTACTCCTTTTTATAACAAGAGATAAAAAAACGTAAAAAATTGTATAACAAGAGATAAAAACTATCTTTTTTGAAATCGAAAGGCATTTCCATAGCATAGAGATATAGAGAGAAAATAAAATAAAGAGTTTAACTAGTGAAATGTAGAAAATAGATTTTTGTAGTTTTTATTCATGCATTTCACATCTTTCAAACTCAAATCATCACTTCACATTGCATAATGAATAACTAGATGTTGATAGATGACAAAATTTCAATTACAATATAGCTTTTGGCAAAGTCAACCTAAGTAGTTATGCAATTACTTCACATTGCATAACTAATAACTAGGAGCAGCTGCCAATTGCTTTAGCTTGTCATGGTATTCCATGAGACCAAATTTATTTGAGGATTTTTTCAAATATTTCATTCCCTCGTCTATGCTACAACATTTTTCATATATGTCTACCGAAGAATTTTATCAAATAGTTCATTGCCTTCTTTCTATGGCTAAAAGCCTAAAATAGGTGCTTTCAAACAAGCTATGGATGCTTGGAAAAAATCTAGGAAAGCATAATAGTAAGCAATAGCATAGACAAGCCATTGAACTTTTTCAAAAAATTCCTCAAAGAAAAGTGGTCTTATGGTGATGGAATGCCATGACAAGCCATAGACAAGGCAGTGAATTGTTTGATAATATGCCTCAACTTCTTGCATTTGACAACTTTTTCCTCGAGTGAAAATTTGCCACCAGAGGAAAAAGCCTCTGAGATAGCGAAAACCGAAAAAGGTTATTGTAGAGGGGCCCAACATAATCCAATAGGATCAAACGAGAAGTTTCTAAGCATCAAGATGTCCAAGTAATAGCATGTTGAAGTTCACAACCATTTTGCACTTTGGACCCTTAAGGGATCGATCCGGTTGAACATAGCTCGGAGTGATTTCGTGTGTTTAGGGGAAAAAGAGGACCATTCCTAGCGTAAAGGTACCCACCCAGATGCGTTGGAACAGTCCGTTTGGTCACACGAGTTGCATAACGAAAGTTGCACCACTTTGCAACTTTCAACTACTTGCATTTGACAACTCTTTCCTCGAGTGAAAATTCGCCACCATAGGAAAAAGCCTTTGAGATAGCAAAAAATGATCAAGGTTATTGTAGAGGGGCCCAACATGATCCCATAGGATGAAACGAGAAGTTTCTAAGCATCATGATGTCCGAGTAATAGCGTGTTGAATTTCACAACCATTTTGTACTTTGGACCCTTAAGGGATCGATCTGGTTGAACATAGCTCAAAGCGATTCCGCATGTTTAGGTGCAAAAGAGGACCATTCCTAGCGTAAACACACCCACCCAGATGCGTTGTTATAGTCTATTTGGTCACACGAGCTGCAGAACAAAAGTTGCACCACTTTGCAACTTTCAACTACTTGCATTTGATAACTTTTTCCCTGAGTGAAAATTCATCAACACAGGAAAATGCCTCTGAGATAGGAAAAACTGAGAGAGGTTATTGTAGATGGGCCCAACGTTATCTTGTAGGATTAGACAAGAAGTTTCTAAGCATCATGGTCTCTGAGTAATAGCATGCTGAAGTTTGTGGCCATTTTGCACTTTGGACCCTTAAGGGATTGATCCGGTTGAACGTAGCTCGAAGCGATTCCGTGTGTTTAGGTGTGAAAGAGGACCATTCCTAGCGTAAAAGTACCCACCCGGATGTGTTAAAAAAGTTTGGTTGGTCACATGAGCTGCAGAACAAAAGTTGCACCACTTTGAAACTTTCAACTACTTGCATTTGACAACTTTTTCCTCGAGTGAAAATAAACCACCATAGGAAAAAGCCTCCGAGATAGCAAAAATTGAGAGAGGTTATTGTAGATGGGCTGAACTTGAACTCGTAGGTTCAGATGAGAAGTTTCTAAGTGTCACAATGTCCAAGTAATAGCATGTTGAATTTCACAGCCATTATGCACTTTGGACCCTTAAGGGATCGATCCAGTTGAATGTAGCTTGGAGCGATTCTGCATGTTTAGGTGTGAAAGAGGACCATTCCTAGTGTAAACGTACCCACCCGAATGCATTGGAAAAGTTTGTTTGATCACACGAGCTGCAGAACAAAAGTTGCACCACTTTGCAATTTTCAACTACTTGCATTTGACAACTTTTTCCTCGAGTGAAAATTCGCCACCATAGGAAAAAGCCTCCCAGATAGAAAAAACTAAGAAAGGTTATTGTAGAGGGGCCCAAGGTGAACTCGTAGGTTTAGACGAGAAGTTTCTAAGCATCACGGTGTCGGAGTAACAACATGTTGAATTTCACAGCCATTTTGTACTTTGGACCCTTAAGGGATCGATCCGATTGAACGTAGCTCGGAGTGATTCCGCGTGTTTAGGTGTGAATGAGGAGCATTCCTAGTGTAAACGTACCCACCCAGATGCGTAGGAACAATTTTTTTGGTCACATGAGTTGCAGAATGAAAGTTGCACCACTTTGCAACTTTCAACTACTTGCATTTGACAACTTTTTCCTCAAGTGAAAATTCGCCACCATAGGAAAAAACCTCCGAGATAGTGAAAACCAAGAAAGGTTATTGTAGAGGGGCCCAATGTGAACTCGTAAGTTTAGATGAGAAGTTTCTAAGTATTACAGTGTCCGAGTAATAGCATGCTTAATTTTGCAGCCATTTTGCACTTTGGACCCTTAAGGGATCGATCTGGTTGAATGTAGCTCAGAGCGATTTCGTGTGTTTAGGTGTGAAAGAGGACCATTCCTAGCATAAACGTACCCACCTAAATGCGTTGGAACAGTTTGTTTGGTCACACAAGCTGCAGAACAAAAGTTGCACCACTTTGGAACTTTCAACTACTTGCATTTGACAACTTTTTCCTTGAGTGAAAATTCGCCACCATAGCAAAAATCCTCCAAGATAGCAAAAACCGAGAAAAGTTATTGTAGAGGGGCCCACCATGAACTCATAGATTCAGACAAGAAGTTTCTAAGCATCATGGTGTCCGAGTAATAGCATGCTAAATTTTGCAGCCATTTTAAACTTTGGACCCTTAAGGGATCGATCCGGTTGAACGTAGCTCAGAGAGATTCTGCATGTTTAGGTGTGAAAGAGGACCATTCCTAGCTTAAAAGTACCCACCCGGATGTGTTGGAATAGGTTTTTTGGTCACACGAGCTGTAGAACGAAAGTTGCACCACTTTGCAACTTTCAACTACTTGCATTTGACAACTTTTTCCTCGAGTGAAAATTTTCCAACATAAGAAAAAGCCTCCGAGATAGCAAAAACCAAGAAAGGTTATTGTAGAGGGGCCCAATTTGAACTCATAGATTTAGACATATATTTTGTAATCACCATGATTTACGAGTAATACCCTGTCAAATATTGTTGCCCTATTTCACTTTACACCTTTAAGGGATTGAGTCGGTTGAACCATAGTAGTTGTTTTGTTGAATTTCATACCCTAAGGTATGTTAGAGATGACCTAGGTTGCATCGATTTCTCACTGAGAGGCTTAAAATAAAATGTGTAGCATATAACAATCCGATAAATCTAGGAGATGGAAGACAAAGAGAAGATTGACAACCAGAAAATGCACCAGCAACCGATGTTTCTCATACCACTGAACACTTGCACCACCAACCGATCATTGATAGTTGTAAATGCATATGACATCAAACAATAGTCATGAAAAAGCCTTATTGCAAGGTGTTGGTCCAAACGAGTGATCAATAATATGGCTTTACAAATTCAATGTGCATACTTACAAATCAATCCAGGGAACCATCTGGGTCTACTCTAGTCTTTATTGTGTCGAGTATTACCTTGTGGTCAGACTCATGCACTTTCCACAAGTTCTTGTTCACAGGTTTACCCTTATATTTGATCAAATGAACGTTGGTGGCAATGACAAGGTTCAAATACTGAAGAATTTTCCGATGCGTGTTGAAGTCCTCAAACAACCAAACTGCAACATTCTTAACTGGATACCTTCGAAGCCATGTTCCAGTAACAACCAACAAACCTGTAGGATATTCTATGTTTTCTTCGTCTATAACTGGGGACTCCAATTTCTTTTTGGCCTCGATACAATAGCACAGGTAATAATCTGTACCCTCTTCACTGTCTTCATCTGCAATTACTACATAAACATGCCCTGCATTGATATGTTCATCTTGTTAGATTTATTTACTAAGCAACATAATAAAACTTGTAAGTAAGATATATTACCTGGTTCTAGTAGGTCCGATACATGATCAAAGTCAATGGATGATTGCATCTCCGTGATTTGTAGAGCCGTCGGGAGCTGATAAGTGTCAAGTGGGGTTAGAACTCTTACAGACCATTCATCAACCCACTCTGTTGACTCGCAATCATTCCATGTTTGAAGTGTACATGCATAACAAAAGCATGCCATCTTCCTTGTATGGATAGTCCATGTACCTATATTGGAGCTTCTAAAAGAGTGTAGCTCGCTCAATCCTATTAGTGTACAACAATCCTCATATTTTGCAATGTTAGTATCATCTACTAAATGAAAAAATCTATAAACTAAAGAATTACCTTCACTACCTAGACCCATTAAACCATTTCACCATTGGACAATTGATCTTGCATCTATCAACTTTACACTGTTTGTGTACTTTAACTCTTCTCGTGCTAGGGCTCTTTTGATACATGCACCTGCTCCATCATGCTCCCCCTTTCCATGCCCGACCTCTAAGAAGTTCCACATATGTTGAACACTAATCCAATGCAGCCTACTCAACCAGTAAAAAATTTTGGCATTCTTGAATTGTGATGTACAATTATCTGACCATATGATATGTTGACTAAATGGTATGCCCCTGCTAGCTAGATCAGCATAGAACATATGAAAGCAACCTTGAACAAACTCTACAGAATGTGTGCGATCATCATTGATGTAAAAGTGATACTCCCTCAATACTTTCCTATTTTCCCCTATACTATCATTTGCATGAATGAATGCTATATGTACAAATATAGAAACCTACATATATTTGTAGTACTGTGATTGCACCTCATTCTGTGGTTGCGGTGTGTAGTTCTCAATGAAGTCGACAACTAAAATGATATGACGAAGTGGAAATGTGTCCTTGCATAACTTGAACTGTGAGTCCAACCATTGTGCTATGTGTGTATGCATTGCATAATCATAAACCACCCGATCATGAAAAATGCCCATAAACTGATACACTGGAATCTTATCACTAACCAATTCACACTTCTTTGCTTCTTTCCCATCTTTTAGATTGTATGCCACTGTCGTATATTTGCCAAATTCCACAATTTTGTCTCCAATTGTGTGTGTACTAGACATGTGTTGGAAAATTGGAAAATGTTGCATGCCACCACAATTATCACATGTGCCATCCAAACATGATTTTTTGTAAAAAAATTGACCATCCTCTCTTTCACATAAAACGGAAGACAAAAATTTCCTTGACGATTTAGGTGGAGGCATTATGTTAGATTCCTGCAAAACATTGTCAGTATGCATATCTACACATATACGTCAATAAACATCATAATGGTTAGAAAACTCAATATGTACCCTACAAAAAGCATGTGTGATTTATTTTGACATAAAAAGGCTTTAGCATTTCAAAATACCTTTGACATATTTTAATTTCAGGAAACTTTTGTACAAAATCAGCAAAAAATTGGGTTTGAGTGGTATCCAAATAATGCATTGGATGTGGCTCATGGTTTATACTACCAATTCTCCTTCTTACAACATCTCTTTGATTAGGAGAGGTCCTTGTGTTATCCTTCCAATAATTCACAATTAAAGATCTCAAGCCTTAAGCAATTCTTGTGTCTTTCCGTGGCACTGTACCCGAAAATGCCCATAACTCATTGCTATTTGGATCCTCCACTATTTCACGCCTTCCTTTGGCTCTCATTAGAGATGATCTACTTATTTTCATAGAATTACTTGCCTTTGTAAGGTTCACCTTGTTCCTTGTTTGACTGCTTAACAGTGTTGTTGTCATCACACGTCGTGTGGCACAACTATCCTTCATGCATGAGGTGGAACCCACGCTCTCGTATGCACTCATCAAGTTCCTTACAATGGAATTTTCACTTGAGTCATTCAAAATTCTTAGCCCAAGAGCCTTCACGGTGGGCCTAAATTTGAGTTGCCTCATCATTTCAAGAAATAGTTGGCATCTTCCACCCTCACTTAGCTTCGCAAAAAACAAACTCCATATCCTTTCTGCATATCTTTGACATGTACATTTTGGAATCTTATTAGGCATCCATTTAAAAACATTGGAATCAATATCAATCAAAAATGTAGGTTTTCTATGCAAAACTCTAGGAGGAGTTCTCAAATGTAAATTTGTGTCAATATTGGGAAGGTCAACAACATCTGGGATAGATTGTGTACCTTCAATTGGAGGTGCAATTGATGACATACCTTGAGATTGACATGTAAACGATGTTGTACCTCCAACTTGAGATGTCGTTTGTGGAGTTCCTTCAAATAGAGATGTGTTTTCTGATGTACTTTCAAAATGTAATTTTTTTGATGGTGAGTCTTCAATTGGAGATGTGATTTTCGATGTACCTGGAAAACCACATGTTGTCAATGTGTCTTCAACTGGAGATGTGCATTGAGCTTCACCTATGGTTGATGATGTGCCCCCAACTTTTGTATTCATTCTTGTCCTTCCATGAACTTTCCTCATTCGTGCCCTTTATTTTGCCAATTTGACATCTCTCTTAGATTGCACATAAGTTTGTGGATGTATGGGCTGCAATTCCTTTGCTTCACAAGCTACTTTTTTTTATTTTCTTCTCCTTGCATTTTTAACTACACGCTCTTCTGGTGTTAGAGGCTTTGGTCATTTCCTCGGCATGACCTTGAATGCTACATGTCCACAAACACTCATAGAACAAAAGTAAGTAATTCATTTTACAAAAAAATTGATGCAGAGAGGGGTGGAAACCATTCAATACAGCAAATCAATGAGAATCACAAACCTAGGGTATAAATTGCTGCCACCTAAATGAAAACTAGAGACTCTTGTGTTTATTTTTCTCAAAACCAAATTTTTGATTTTCAACAAAATCATGAAGAATATGGATTCAAAGAAGGGTCTGTGATGCTATATCTTATCATTATGCACTATTTCTTTGGCAATGAGGTTTTCCAAATTAGATGAAAATAAAAGTTCTCCAAAGTAGTTGGAAAAAGAATGAAATACAGTGAATTCCACTAGCCATGCTGGAAATGGACTACTATAAGCAATGAAAATGGAATTCATAAGTAAATTTATGTTAAGTAAATGTCATGTTTTTTATCTTTTTTGTTCTTCAAACTCATAAAAATTGAACTTTTTTATGCAAATCCCATCTAATTCAATGTTGAATTCTAAGTCCAATTGTTACGATTAATAAAATGATTAAGGAAATTTAGTTTATATTGTCAAAAACAAACAAATATACTAAAGACAAACATTTCAATTTACCAAAATGAATATATTACCTTAGATAATGTAAAATGATGTAGAAACTTCAAAATATCTTCTTCTACATTGTCTACCATGCTGATTGGTGGTAAAAAGGTGATGGATCAAGCATAGATTGGTACAATATGAAGTCAACTACAGAAAAAAAGGCGTTTCTGACTCGGATAAATCACTGAACCAGAAAAACACAAGAGAATGTGGGCCTGAATCATGGGGTCAACCCTTATTTTTACCGTTTCAAGGTAAAACCCATTTGGCACTTGCCAAATATGTTCCTCTGAAAAGGAGAGACTTCAGAGAGAGGGAATCAAAGTGGGAGAGAGGGGGTTGGAAGGAGAGACATAAGAAAGTAGGGTGTGAGGGAAGTGAGGCCTGGCAGAGAGGGATTGTGACATAAGTGAGGTTTAATCCCTCAATCCTTAAACCCTAATCCATAGAGATAGAGAGAGAGTAAGAGAGATGGAGGGAGAGGGAGTGGGAGGGAGACACCTGAGAGAGAAGGAGAGGGAGACAAAGTGGGAGAGAGGGGGTGGGAAAGAGATACCTAAGAGAGTAGGAGAGAGAGGGAGTGAGAGATAGAGGGATGGGAGAGATACAAGGAGTGAGAGAGAGAGAGAGACTTGAGAGATAGAGAGGGGGTGGGAGGGAGAGGGAGTACTCAAGGGAGAGGGAGTACTCAAGATAGAGGGATTCAAGAGAGATGGAGGGGGTGGGGGGAGATACATGAGATAGAGGGAGAGAGAGAGAGTTGGGAGGGAGATATCTAAGAGAGGAGAGAGAGGGAGAAAGACAGAGTGGGAGAGAGTGAGACAGAGGGAGTGGGAGAGGGAATGGGAGAGAGATAGAGGGAGTGAGTGAGTGACATACCTAATAGAGGGATTAGGGTAGAGAGTTTAATTGGGTTTAAGGGTTCAAGTGTTGAGGGATTAGGGTTGAGGTTATTGGGTTGAGGATAGAGGGTAGAGGGTTTAAGGGTTTAGGATTTAAGGGTTGAGGGTTGAGGGTTTACGGTATAGGCTTGATGGATTAGGGTTCAAGTTCCAACATATAGGGTACAAGGTATAGGGGTTGAGGTTTTAGGGTTAAGGGTTTAGGATTTAAGGTAGATGGTTGAGGGATGAGGGTTTAAGGGTTAATCATTTAAGGATTAGGGTAGAGAGTTTAATTGGGTTTAAGGGTTGAGGGATTAGGGTTGATGGTATTGGGTTGAGGGTAGAGGGTTTAGAGGGTTTAGAGGTTTAGGATTTAAGGGATGAGGATTGAAGGTTTAGGGTATAGGGTTGAGTGTTCAAGGTTTTAAGGGTTGAGGAATTAGGGAAGAGAAGGTGGGATGGAGGGAGGGAGAGAGGGATGAAGTAGGAGAGAGATAGAGGTTAGATGGTTAAGGGTAGAGGGTAGAGGGTTTAAGGGTTAAGGTCTTGGGTTTAGGGGAGAGGGGAGAGAGATAGAGGGAGTGAGTGAGTGAGTGAGAGACCTGAGAGAGGAAGAGGGGGTAGGAGGGAGAGTCTTGAGAGAGAGAGTGAGGGAGGGAGTGGGAGAGAGATAGAGGGTAGAGGGTTAAGGGTTGAGGGCAGAGGGTTTAAGGGTTTAACGATTAAGGGTAGAGGGATAAGGGTAGAGGGGAGAGACATAGAAGGAGTGAGCGAGTGAGTGAGAGAGAATTGAGAGAGGGACAGGGGGTAGTAGGGAGATAATTGAGAGAGAGAGAGGGAGAGGGAGTGGGAGAGAGATAGAGGGTAGAGGGTAGAGGGTTTTAAGTGTTTATGGTTTAGGGTTAAGGGTAGAGAGAGAGAGGTAGAGAGGGAAAGAAGGTAGAGATATAGAGAGAGAGGAGGCAAGGAGGGAGAGAGAAATAGGTATAGAGGGAAAAATAGGTAGAACCTTAAACCCTAATCCCTCAACCCCCATACCATGTTAATCCCTCAACCCTCAACCCTTAAAACCTAATCCCTCAACCCATATACCCTCTTAATCCCTCAACCCTCAACCTTCAACCCTTAAACCCTAATCCCTCAACTCCCATACCCTCTTAATCCCTCAACCCTCAATCCTTCAACCCTAATCCCTCAAAGGAGAGAGAGAAAAAGGGAGATAGGGTGGGAAGGAGAGACATTAGAGACTTGAGAGAGGGAGAGGGGGTAGGAGGGAGAGACTTGAGAGAGAGACTTGAGAGAGAGAGAGAGAGAGAGAGAGAGAGAGAGACTTGAGAGAGGGAGAGGGGGTAGGATGTAGAGACTTGAGAGAGAGAAGGGAAGGGAGTTGGAGAGAGATAAAGGGTAGAGGGTAGAGTTTTTAAGGGCTTAGGTTTTAAGGGTTAAGGGTTTAGGTTAAGGGTATAGTAGAGAGAGATAGAGGGAGAGAGAGAGAGAGGGAGTGAGTGAGTGAGAGACCTAAGATTCCCTCTCTAGTTCTCTCTATCTCACTTCTCTCTCCTTCCCTCCCTCCCTCTCTAATTTTCTCTATATCCCCCTCTCTCTCCTTCCCTTTATACTTCTCTCTATCTTACCTCTCTTTCTCCCCCTCTCCCTCTCCCTCTCTCTTCATTTCACCCACCTTTTCTCTCTACTTCTCACTATCTAACCTATCTCTCTATACATCTTTCTCTCTCCGCTCTCCTTCCCTCTCAATCTCTCCATGTTCCTCCTTATCTCTCTAATTTTCAGCTCCATAACACATCTCTCCACCTAGACCTCTCTCTATTTTTGTCTCACCTCTCTCTCCATTCCTACCTCTCCCTATATGTCTCCTTTCACATCTACTTCTCTCTACCTAGTTGTCCCTCTATACCTATTTATCTCTCCCTCCTTGCCTCCTCTCTCTCAATATCTCCATCTTTCTCTCTTTTTCTCTCTATCCCTCTCTTTCTCTCACTCTCTCCTCTCTATCTCTACCTATCATCCCCTCCTCTCTAAATCACCATTCCCTCTCTCCCAGTTTCCCTTCTTCCCTCTCACTCCCTCCTCTCTAAATCACCATTCTCTCTCTATCCCACTTTCCCTCATTCCCTCTTTATGTCTCACTTATCCCTTTCTACCTCTCCATCCCTCCAACCTCCCTCTCTCTCTTTATCTGTATTTCCCATTTCTCTCCTTACCTCTCTACTCTATATCTCACCACTCTCTCCATCTCACTCTCCCTCCTATCCATCCCTCTCTCCTTCCATTTCTACCTACCTCTCACTCCACTACCTACCACTCTCTCCCTCACCCATCTTTCTCTCTTACTCTCTCATTCCCTCTCTACTCTATATCTCTCCCCCCTTCCCTCTCTAATCTATTTCTCTCTCCCCCCCTTCCTCTATCCCCTCATTTTCTCTCCTCTCACTCTCTCTCCATCTCACACACACTCACCTCTATCTCCTCCTTTCCTCTCCCACCATCCCTCCACTCTCCACTTCTCTCTATCTATCATCTCTCTCTACATCTCCTTCCCTCTATATTTATATTTATCTCCCCTCTCCATCTCTTTACCCACTTCTCCCTCCATCACTCTATATCTCAACTGTGTCTCCTCTCTCTCTCTCTCTCACACACACACACACACACACACACACACACACCTCTATCTCCTCCCTACTTGTCCCTCCCTCCCCTCTCTAATTATCTCTATCTCTCCTCTCTCTATATCTCCTACCCTCTCTACCTATATTTATCTCCCCTATCCCTTTTTTTTCCTACCTCTCCCTTCATCACTCTGTATCTCACCTATGTTCCCCTACCTACCTAGGGTTGAGGTATTAAGGTTCAAGGGTTGATAATTGAGGGTTGAGGGTTTAATTTATAGGGTAAAGGGTAGAGGGTTTAAGGGTTGAGAGTTGAGGGTTGAGAGTTAAGTGTTTAAGGGTTTAAGGGTTGATTTCCATAAGAAACTTAAGTGATTTTCCACTATTTTCATAAAAAACCCTAAGGTTTTTCCATCTAGACCTATCATTTTCCTATATTTCCATATAAAATTCATTTTTTCCCTTTCCAAAAAATGCTCATATACTTTATATCACTACCGCTCCCTTAAAAAATCACTTTATATATATTATTTACCACCCAACCGTGGCCTCATACATGGGGGCCCACAGTATGGCAGTAATTGTTTTGGGGAGTCACATTAACCCTTACCACTATACCGCGGGGGGACATCATACTGTCAGTGGTAGTGCGGTGGTCGGGTAGTAGCTAATGGAATAGGCATGAGATGTTTACCACACCACCATGCACGATTAAACCACAGACCATGGTGACCATGGTAAACAGGTAGCGGTTGGCGAAGGGTGACAATGGGCGGTTAGTGGGCAATCAGTGAATGCAGCCAATAGTTTGTAGCGTGGCTACCGCGGTACCACTGGCAGTCAGGCTGGTGACCGCGGTAGTGCGGTGGTGGTGAGAAAATCGTAGCAATGTCAGTCAAAGTGGTTACTGCGGTACCATGCGTGGTTAAACCACAGACCGCAGTGACCGCGGTAATGGTAGCGGTCGAGGAAGGCAGTCAATGGAGGACAGCAGGTAGTGGTTAATGGTTGGCACTAGTGGTTAAGGGTGGCTACTGCAGTACCACTGACAGTCGTCCCAGTGACTGTGGTAGCGTGGTAAAGGGTCATTGAGGCAATAAATGTGGGGAGTAAAAAGGACACTGCGATACCGCATGAAGAAAAGTCAAGCCTATGGTAGAGCGGTAACAATAAAGATAATAAGGCCACGAGAAGATAAAAATAAAGGAGCGGATAAAATGAAATTTAAAGGGTGGGAAAGGATATAAAGGGAAAAATCAAAGCGATGATATAGTTAAAAATATTTAATTTGCTGCAAGGCAATCTAATTAAATATTTTAAATCTCTGTCATAAAATTCAAATAGTTGTAATAGAAAGTGAAGGGTCATGACCCTTGGGTATGTAATGTATATATATTTCAAAAAATCAAGGGACAAGTAGAAAAAGAAAGCAGTAGTTAGACTATAGGAGTTAGAATTTTCCCGAGAAGGGACTGGGATGGAAATAATGTACAAAATTTTCTTTGTGCAGTAGGAGTAGGAGTAGTTGTAGTAATTTTATTTGTCCACTTCCATTTGCCATTGTGGATAGATTGATCAACTAGGAAACAAATCTTAAATCAGCAACATACATATAGGTGCACTCGCCTAGGTTTTACAGAGCCTGAAGAGCAGAAGGTACAATTGCATCAATTGGCCTTGTTAGTTGGCCAAAAGAGTTGTGAGAGCTTGGCAACCTCTCATGGTTCAAACCTACATTTTTGAGACCCAATAGGAGGGAGATAATTGAGAGAGAGAGAGAGGGAGAGGGAGTGGGAGAGAGATAGAGTGTAGAGGGTAGAGGGTTTTAAGTGTTTAGGGTTTAGGCTTAAGGGTAGAGGGAGAGAGAGGGAGAGAGGTAGAGAGGGAAAGAAGAGAGAGATATTGAGTGAGGAGGAAAGGAGGGAGAGATAAATAGGTATAGAGGTACAAATAGGTAGAGAGAAGTAGATATGAAATCAGAGATAGAGGGAGAGGTAGGGATGGAGAGACAGGTGAGAAAAAAACAAAGAGAGGTAGGCTAGATAGAGAGATGTAGAGGGTTAAGAGTTAATGGTAGAGGGTAGAGGGTAGAGGGTTAAAGGTAGAGGGGAGAGATATAGAAGGAGTGAATGAGTGAGAGGGAGACCTAAAAGAGGGAGAGGAATTAGGAGGGAGAGACTTGAGAGAGAGAGAGAGAGGGAGAGAGGGAATTGGAGATAGATAGAGGGTAAAGGGTAGAGGTTTTAATGATAGAGAAAGTGAGTGAGAGAGAGAGACTTGAGAGAGGGAGAGGGGGTAGGAGGGAGAGACTTGAGAGAGAGAGAGGGGAAGGGAGTTGGAGAGAGATAGAGGGTAGAGGGTAGAGTTTTTAAGGGTTTAGGGTTTAAGGGTTAAGGTTAAGGGTTTAGGGTTAAGGGTATAGTGGAGAGAGATAGAGGGAGAGAGAGAGAGAGGGAGGGAGTGGGAGAGAGATAGAGGGTAGAGGGTTAAGGGTAGAAGGGAGAGAGATAAAAGGAGTGAGTGAGAGAGAGAGACCTAGCAGAGGGAGAGGGGGTAGGAGGGAGAGACTTGATAGAGAGAGAGAGGGAGGGAGGGAGTGGGAGACAGATAGAGGGTAGAGGGTTAAGGGTATATTATAGAGGTTTTTAGGGTTTCAGGTTTAAGGGATAAGGTTTTAGGGTTTAGGGTTTAGGGTTAAGGGTAGAGGGGAGAGAGATGAGGGAGTGAGTGAGTGAGTGAGAGAGAGACCTAAGAGAGAGAGAGGGGGTAGGAGGGAGAGTCTTGAGAGAGAGAGGGGGATAAGGGAGAGTCTATATATCTCCCCTCCCTCTCTCTCTCAAGTCTCTCCCTCCTACCCCCTCTCCCTCTCTCAATTCTCTCTCTCTCTCAGTCACTCCCTCTATCTCTATCCCCTCTACCCTTAACCCTAAACCCTTAACCCTTAAACATTGAACCCTCTACCCTCTATCCTTTACCATCCCACCCTCTTTTTTTCTCCCAAGTCTCTCTCTCCTACTGCCTCTCCCTCTCTTAGCTCTCTCTCACTCACTCACTCACTCACTCACTCACTCTATCTTTCTCCCCTCTACCCTTAACCCTTAATCCTTTATCCTTAACCGTTAAAACCTGAACCATTAAACCCCTTTACCCTCTACCCTTAACCATCCCACCCTCTTTCTTTCTCCCAAGTCTCTCTCTCCTATCGGCTCTCCCTCTCTTAGGTCTCTCTCTCTCTCTCACTCACTCATTCACTCCCTCTATCTTTTTCCCCTCTACCCTTAACCCTTAAAACCTAAACCATTAAACCCTTTTACACTCTACCCTTAACCCTAAAACCTATACCCTTAACCTTTAAACCATAAACCCTCTACCCTATACCCTTAACTTTCCCTCCCTCTATCTCTCTCCAACACCCTACATTACTCTCTCTCTCTCATCCCTCTCCCTCCTACCCCATCTCCCCCTATCCCTCTCTTAGTTCTCTTTCTCAATCACTCCCTCTATCTCTCTCCTCTACCCTTAAGCCTAAACCCTAAACCCTTAAACCTTAAACCCTTTTACCCTCTATCCTCTACCCTTAACCATGCCTCCCTCTATCTCTCTCCCACTACCTCCCTCTCTCTCTCAAGTATCTCCCTCCTAAACCCTCTCCCTCTTTCAGGTAAAGGGTAGAGGGGAGAGACAAAGGAAGTGACTAAGAGAGAGATACTTGAGAGAGGGAGAGGGTTGAGAGAGAGAGATAGAGGGAGGGAGGGAGTGTAGAGGGTTTAAGGGTTGAGGGTTGAGGGTTGAGGGTAGAAGGTTGAGGGTAGAGGGTAGAGGGTAGAAGGTAGAGGTTAGAGGGTATATGGGTCAAGGGATTAAGGTATTAAGGGTTGTTGATTGAGGGATTAGGGTATAGAGTTTACTTGGGTTTAAGGGTTTTAGGTTTGAGGGTATAGGGTTGATGGTAGAGGGTATTGGGTTTAAAGTAGAGGGTATCGGGGTGAGGGTTGAGAGAGACTTGAGAGAGGGAGAGGGGGTAGCAGGGAGAGAATTGAGAGAGAGATGGAGGGAGAGGGAGTAGGAGAGGGATAGAGAGTAGAGGGTAGAGGGTTTTAAGTGTTTAGGGTTTAGGTTTAAGGGTAGAGAGAGAGAGAGGTAGAGATGGAAAGAAGGTAGAGATATTGAGAGAGAGGAGGCAAGGAGGGAGAGAGAAATAGGTATAGAGGGACAAATAGGTAGAGCCTTAAACCCTAATCCCTCAACCCCCATACCCTTGTAATCCCTCAACCCTCAACCCTTCAACCCTAATCCCTTGACCCCTATAGGTCCTCTTAATCCCTCAGGTTTTTAGGTTGCCATAAGGAGTATTCAGATTTTTAGGTCCCAGTGCAGTTGCAGGCACATTCAACAACATATGACAGTGAACATGCCTATGAATGTTTTGTTGAATATCCCTCAAGTTTTCAAGTTGCCATAAGGAGTATTCAGATTTTCATATGATAGTAAGAATACTGAAATGCAGACTGATGAGATGAATATGAATCAGATTGAATACAATGATTTCCTGAAGGTTTTCAATGATAGTGCATATTGCAGGGTAGGTGGAATGGATAGTTTCCAAAGAAATCTGATGAGCTCTATTTAGAACAAAGTTTATGATAGAGGAAAGTGCAGGTTTTCATTTTTGAGGTGGCCTGGGGCCATCCCTAATGGTTTAATTTTTTAAACCAAATCAGGTACAGAGGATTAAGGATTCCCATTGCATGGACAATTCTTAGCAATGCCTCTTTAAAAAATTATCTTCCACGCACAGTAGTTTAGGGTTTTCCACTTCTCCATTTGCTCCATTTTCATATTATTCATCTATTCATTCCCTCCATCTATCATCGCCTTCATTTTTCATGGCTTTTCTTGGTCTGCTCTACCAAAGATACTCTAGATTCTTATAGTTTGCAAAATCACTCATCATTTTCCATAAATTTCCATCAAAACCCTGAGGTATTTTATTTGTTCATGCCTTATATTTTCACTATCTTTCCCATAAAATTCATTATCTTCCCTCACATATTTCCCCCATTTAATTCCATCTAGACAGTAAAGGAAAGTATAGGGTATAAATGAATAAAAATTTAATATTTTCATGAAAAATATCAAATTTAAATGAGAAAACCTTAGGGTTTTTTAATGAATTTTTTGAACTAGAGAGAGAGATAGAGGGAGGGAGGGTTAAGGGTATAGGGTAGAGGGTTTAGGGTTTAAGGGTTAAGGGTTTAGGGTTAAGGGTTAAGGGTGTTAGAATTTAAATTTTCCATAAGAATTCCTAGGATTTTCCTATTATTTTCCATGAAAATCCATCAAAACCTTAAGATATTTTATTTATTCATGCCTTAAATTTTCACTATCTTTCCCATAAAAGTCATTAACCGCCTTCTACACTTTGCCCCCATTTATTTTCTTATATTTCATTACCTTCTCATAAAAAAATTAGCTTTACCGCCATTCAAAAGGGCCAAAAAATAGCGATAGCACGGTGGATGGTAAATCTTCAACGATGTGGAAGTTAGAACATCTTACTGCGTTACCACAGAGGGTTATCTTAAAGACCGTGGTAAATAGGAGGAAATGGCTAGTAGTCACATCGTAGTACCGTAACCTTGAAAATGAAGAACGCGGTGCCTGCGGTAAACTGTTGGGAGAAGTGGCTAACAGTTACTGGGGTACCGCCGATAGCAAATGCAAAGACCGCGGGTAGCATGGTAAGCAATGATGGAGATTGCGACGGTCAGCATGGGGCCGGGTACCGCTGTACATCGGGTAGAAAAGTCAAAGCCCGTGGTAGAGTGGTAAACATAAGGGAAGCCTCGAGAAAAAGAAATGTTAAGGGCGGTATAAGTAATAAAGTGAAAAATTAAAAGTTGAACTATAGTCTAAATATTTGATTTGTTAGATAAAGGCAATATAATCAAATATTTTTTCCATAAAATACAAATGGTCATAACCAGAAAATGAAGGGGCATGACTCTTTGATTATAATGCATAAATGATTTGAAAATCTATTTTAAAAAAAAAGAAAAAAAAGGATAGGATAGACTGTTGTAATTACTATATTTTCAGTATAATGACATTCGAGGAGGCTATGTTGCATGTATGAATTTCAAGGAAGATAATGAAAAACAGTTAATTTGGTGATTTCATCCTGGCATCAATTGTTTGTTGAATTCTTGTGATTATCTGATTGTCTCCAATCTGATGTTTCTTGATTGTTTAAATTGAAGTATCAAGTATATATTCAATTTATCAATACACATTTGTTGTTTCTGTGTGATTTGGTTCATTGGATTCTTTAAAGAAGAATTAAAACTCCCTCCAATCAATTATAGTAATCTGGGAATGTCATTTGGATTAGTAAGAAGAATCAAATAGTTAGATTTGATATTCTACCTCAAATAGGGTTTATCAAGTACATTCTTGCATGTTGATACCAGTTGTAAACTCATAATTATATGTCAAACAATTAGAGAACCTGCTAGATAGAAACCATTCGTTAAAGGCTTTCATTTGACTCCGTTTTACCCAACAAGGCACTAGTCTCCCTTATTTTCATTACATTAGTTTTATTCTTTTCATTTGACATCTCTTAATTGAACATATTAATACACGCCTTGATATTATGTATACAATTTATACCAAATTAGGATCATATATTTCCAGTATCAAATTTCCATTTGTGGATAGTTAGGTCAAGTAGGAAACATAATTCAAAATCTGTGTCACTCATATAGGTGCACCCACCTAGGTTTAACAGAGCCTTAAGAGTGGGAGAGAGATAGAGGGAGGGAGGGTAGAAGGTTTAAGGGTTTAGGGTTTAGGGTTAAGGGTAGAGGGGAGAGAGAGAGATGGAGTGAGTGAGAGAGAGACCTGAGAGAGGGAGAGGGGGTAGGAGGGAGAGTCTTGAGAGAGAGAGGGATAGAGGGAGTGGGAGAGAGATAGAGGGTAGAGTGTAGATGGTTTAAGGGTATAGGGCTAAGGGTAGATGGAAGAGACATAGGAGTGAGTGAGTGAGAGAGAGAGACTTGAGAGAGGGAGAGGGTGTAGGAGGGAGATGGTTGAGAGAGAGGGTTAAGGGTAGAGGAGGGAGAGATAGAGGGAGTGATTGAGAAAGAGAGACTTGAGAGAGGGAGATGGGGTAGGAGGGAGAGACTTGAGAGAGAGAGGGTAGAGGGTTTAAGGGTTGATTGTATAGGGTTGAGGGACTAGGGAAGAGAAGGTGGGATGTATGGAAGGAGAGATGGAGGGAGAAGTGAGATAGAGATAAGGAGAGAAGAGGAGGGAGGGACAAAGATAGATGGATTGAGAGAGTGAGAGAGAGACCTAAGAGAGGGAGAGGGGATAGGATGGAGAGACTTGAAAGAGAGAGAGAGGGAGGGAGTGGGAGAGAGACAGGGTTAGGGAGGGAGGGTTAGGGTTTAAGGGTTAAGGGTTTAGGGTTTAGGGTTTAGGGTAGAGGGGAGAGAGATAGAGGGGGTTAGTGGGTGTGTGAGAAAAAGAGAAGTAGAGGGTAGAGTTAAGGGTAGAGGATAGAGTGTTTAAGGGTTTAAGGGCTAAGGGTTTAGGGTTTAGAGTTAAGGGTAAAGGAGAGAGAGATATATGGAGTTAGTGAGAGAGAGAGAGAGGGAGGGAGTGGAAAAGCGATAGAGGGTAG